>BQNB010009201.1:0-87471 GCA_026074375.1 Tanacetum coccineum
CTTCACAAATCAACAATGTTATTTTTAACCACATTTCCTTATAGGTTGATTCATCGGTCAGGAATTACATGTCAGGTCATATATTGCATGTGCACCCAACTCAAGCCACACTAGCCTCTGTACAAAAACAAAAATATCAATTATATCTAACCATGAGAGACAATCCTCAGCTGCAACAAGAAGGTTTACCAATTTGGCTTGCACTTAAGTACAAGTTTGAAAGTATTAATATGTTCAATACATCTTGTAGACCTTTTGCCGTTCGCCTAAGAGATCAGGACAATCCTCATGTTAGCCTCAAAATATTGAGTCGAACATGAAGTTCGTTCATTATGTATTTAAGTCTCGGTCAATCAATTAGTTAACGTTGTAATAGTAAAGTATCAAGAATCAGGCTCGATAGTTAATCTAATATTGTATATGTTTCGGGTTTAATCCCAAGCAAAACCTGAGCCCGGGTCCTAGTCAATTATCCAGAACGTCACTTAATGTGTCGGGGTATATAAGTAACTTTTCCTCTTTGGAAAAGTTAGTTGTTCATTCTAAAATAATTTCCCTTTTCCTAAACTCTCTCATCGCTCTCTCTACTTTCTCTCTCTACAAAACAACTCAATCTCTTTCTCTTTTCTAGATTAAATTCGTGTAAGATATATATGTTTTGAAGTGATAACGGGATCCTACAATTGGCGTCAGAGTAAAGGGTGGATTTGTGTTTGATTCTTGTGGTTGATTAGCAAATTTCGTGGCTTATTTTGCTGAGAACAACCCACGGCTTGGTTGTTGGTTAATCTTGCTCTCTACTTGTTCTACACATCAAAAGTTTAGAGTGCTTCAAATTCCGTATGTTAAACAAGCTCCTAGCTTGAATTATATGCAAACAAAGTAAGGTGTTCTTCGTGGAGAGTTGCTTCGTATTTTTTGATCCAGGAAGAAACACATGTTATAGGAAGGTTAATCTTCATGAATATACTTGCCCTCCAGAATAGGTTATAAGTCCTTAAAGCATAATGTACATGTCATTACGCACGTCATCCAAAATAGCGTTTACTCCTCCATTCTCCTAAGGAATTTTGTACAATCCTCAAGTACAAGTCAAGCAAGTCATACACTTCATTTAAATATTGCTATATCATCTCTTCATAGATTTCATGAAAGGAAAAATAGAAAAACCCTATCACGAGCAAAATACTACCCATGACACCATTTCTTGGTTTTATGATTTTTATCCTCAACCAATTATTCAAATAAGTGGTGATTAACATTAAATTACTACATTATTAATCACATTCCATCATTAATCATCATTTCAACAACAATGACAAAGAATTATACCTAGAACCTAAATGCACCCTAATTTGAATGTTTGACCTAGTGTATTCAATTTCAGCCCATTTTAAACCCAAACCACCTATGAAATCCTGTTTGTAAACTCTTAATACAAGTCTTATGATCATTAATCCATCATTTCTAATCAAGTGTACTCGGATAATATAACAAAGAAACCTTTTGGAGAGATAGTTAACCCATTGCGACCTCCTTTTTTGAATATTTTAACCGTTTTAAACTATGTTGCAACAGACCATGGTGACTTACCTACTTGCCTCCCTAAGCAGCTTACCATGCTACTTAATCCATTTCTTGGCTAGAAAAGAAGCCACATCTTCCCTTGCTCACCAAGCTTAGCCGCGACATCCCCATGAACCATAGAACACTTCTAGCTAATCATAGCTTATATGATTCATCTCATAGCCTCTCCACATCAACCTCTAGATGATCCACATGTCATATCTTGGGCACAAAGTTACCTTGGCCTCCAAGGGTTGAATTCAACTATAAATAGGGTTCCAAACCCCTTAATTCTAACTCATCCCCCACATCTTCTCTCTATAACCCACAATAGCAAGCTGTATTTGCTCAAGAAGTTCTAAGTCCCAAGAACAATAATCACGAGAAAGATTGAAGCCTTGAAGCCCAGGTAGTCGTTATTTTAGGCGTAGGAAGCTAAAAGTCCCGATTTCGACCCATTTCTAAGCTATAAGCTCAAAACCAGGTTCCATAAGCTCACATTCTGTTTTCATACCCTTATAATGTTCATATGATCATGCTTAAATTACTATATAAAACTTTGAACTCAAAAACATATGTGTTTTACCTTTTTAATCCAAACCGAGTCATGAACCTTATTTTTTGTTTTGCTTAATCTATTAGCTAAAATTGTAAACTTGTTGTTATAAGCTATTCTACTAAGTTAATATGATATATTATAACCACTTTATCAAGTCTTGATGGAATTTGAATTAAAAACCTATGCGTTTCCGTTTTAAAACCCTAAACTCGACCCGTTTTGATTTCTAGCTTAACGAATCGTTATTTTAAACTTTCGTTATGTTAAATCTTCATATTTTAAGTTATATTAATAAGCTATAACTTGCAAATGTCTTTTGGAATGTTAAAATAAGCTTGCATGGCAATTCGGACTTGTTTGTAAACATTATCCGTGCAAGGGGTATATATCGTAACTTTCTGAAACTTATAACTAAAAGGACTAAAAATGTCATTTTACCAAAGTTATAACTATAGGGTTCTATTATGTCACTTTTCAAAGTGCAAGGTTTACTTTGTACATCTTTTAAACTAGAAGGACCAAACTTGTAAAAATGAAAACTCCAAGGGTATATTTTGCCATTTTTCATTCTTAAGGGTCTAAAATGTAACATTTTGAAAAAGGGTAAAAATGTGTTCAAAACCTTATAAGACATAACTTTAATTAACGCTTGACGTGCTTAACATTTCCAGTTATTGAGCAAAACATTTATAACCGATTATGTTATAACTATTATATAATTCATCATCGATGTGCTTTATAAAAATCCTATCCCGAATCTATATCGTATCAGAATACTAGGGTGCTTCATATTAAGGGGTTTCATCTTGGTATTACGTTCTGACTGAGTTGTTGGGTTTACGATTTAAAGTGCCCTAGCTCCTCAAACGTTTACTGAATGACCTCTGAATTATGATAGCCCGAACAGTGATATAATAATTCCAAACTCTCCAATCAAACTCATAACAATATTAAACTATTAAAACCAAAGTTCTAGAGTACAATCTTCCTAAGACTTAACACATTTACTCAGGTTGCTTGACATGGCTGTTTACTATCATTTTGCTATATCAACCTTCCATGTTGAGATTGTGATAAAGTCGTCAGCTTTCATTTTAGAATATTTATTACAACTACCTATTAAGGTGAGTTCATAGCCTCACTTTTTAATCTCTTTAATGTTTCAAAAACCCGTTAGGGGGATACATGCTATAAATTACGAATACAAGTGTTTTCCAAACTATATGCTATCCTGATATACTTTTACAATTAACGTCTAAATCATTTTATGCCAAAAGTCCCTCATTATCATGGACCATTAATCACTTACGAGTGAACGCGAATATTGTGGATAGATCTATCGAGATTGATGAATCCTGTTTGTGTTAGCCGGATAGGTAACCAAACACACTATATTTGAATTTCATAGGTATATGGCAATTACCTACACCGAGGGCCATTATCTTTATATATATATATATATATATATATATATATATATATATATATATATATCACATCAATTTGGGTATATATATACACCAGTCAGTTTGTGTGCCATGAGTTTAGATGCAATAATACATTATAAATGCAATACCATTTTTCCATGATAATTGTATTGGTTTGCATTATTACAATAAGGGTTGTATAAATACTGTAACCCAATATCACACTATAACGCATTACTATAACACTGCTCTTATAACAATTACTTATGATGACTGTAATCAACTAGTTCAATTCAACCTATGGACTTCACTGAACCATTGTGGTGATTTTTTAGCATGTTTTATTCTCAGGTAATTGAGCAATTATGGCTGGGAGTGGCATGGACTTGAAGATGGCTAAAAACTTCTTATCATTCACATTTTATGTTTCTTAATTTTGGGACCTGCCTTTGTAAAACTTTGATTTTAAATGAATGATAACGTATCTTTTGAACAATGTCTCTTTTGAGTCGTTTTATATGATTATGACTGTTATACTATGAAGTAATACCTCAGATTAGCTTCCGCTGCTATATGTAAAAATGGGGTTAGGGTTGTGACTAACAGTATAAGAGTTATTTTATCATTTCTAAGGTGTTTTTAGTTTCGATCACTTCTGATATTAATTTTTACGTTTTAACGTTTGAATTTGCGTTTTTCACGTTTTTGACCTAATTAGAACCCCGGATACGGAAAGTCTTTTTGTGTAAGAACTTTAGTTTTATTGTTCATCTTGTTTTGGAGAAGCAATTTTTTTGTCATGGCCCCCCTTCTTATAATATTTGGATAGCCTAAACTAATCAAAACATAACTAAGCTATGGAAATTAAATCAAGGCATATTTTTTATGAAAAATTCATGCTTGTGTATGAAAGTGGACACATGAGGGTAGTCCATCATATATGCACATTAACTATTCCGGAAGTTCAGACAAATGTTTACTTACACATTTTCAAAGCTTTGACTAGGAAATTCAAACCCAGATTGTTATACTTGAACCATGGTCCCAAAAATTGAACCATATGGTCCTTTTGGCTTACCCTTTTGTCGAACACACAAACACACACCTTTGATGTGTGTTGGTCACTTGATACTCCAAGACTAATTCTCAAAACCCTAATGCTTGGCCTATAAATACATACTCATATCACAACATAGGGTTCACTTTCATTTCATAGCCTTAAAATTTTCTCATCTCTCTCCTTTCCCTCTCTTAGCTCATGGCAACAAATACCCCATTTAGAGTTTCTATATCTTTCATTTCTAGCAAGATACAAGTATACCAGGTTTATTTCTAAGGTTACTTAAGGTGGTTTCAAGTATTGGTTAGTTGATTTCAAGGGTTTTCTCAAGATCTAAAAGTTTTCTAATTTTATTAGTGGGTTTTCAAGATCTAGTGATTTTGGGTATAGATCTTGTGTTATTGCTTCTTGTTCTTCATTCTTGTAAAGCATTTCTTGATCTTTCTTTTGATACTTTCTTTTCATTCTTATGGATCTTGTTCATGCTTAAGAATCCATCTGTTTGTGGCACTTTTTATAAAAAGAAATGAATTAACATTTTTTCATCTTTTATAAAAATGAAAGTAATATGTTTATGACTTTATGATCTTGGTGAAGTAAGTTGCAACAATAGAAATGAAGAGATTAGGTTAGTTTTAGGTGTGGTTTTGTTGCAGATTAGTTGTGAATGGAGAATAGGCTAGACTAGGCACTATTGTGAAGTTTGGCTTGATTTTTGGAAGCGTTTGTGAAATACATAGTTGCTGATCCGAAATTGTTTTGAGGTTTTGGGCTACTTAGGAATGTTTTCAATAGGCGTAAAGGTAGTTCTTTTTTTTGGGGGGGGAAGAGTCGTTTTTGAATAGATAGATTTTCATATATCGCACACAAAAATTGGACTTAAAACAGCCAAGTTATAGCCAAATGAAACTTGAAACATTTTTCGGCAAAATCATTTTGGTGTAGTGCTGTTTGGAAAATAAAATGAGGTTTTCGGACACTTTCGGACATTTTTGGACTTTCTAAACGTTGGCGAAACATATAAAAACCTTAGGTTAATAATTAGAAACATTTGAAATGTCATTAAAACAAGTAAATGATGTCGAGTTTGATAAATGAGGTAGGATTCCAAAACTAGTAACTTTTATTATGTTTTAGCGAAACGGACATAGAAGTTAAGCGATTAAGACTAGTTAGTGCGTTTTGAAAATATGGAAACTTAACAAATATAGGGGACGGTATTAACGTCTTGAAACTAAAATCTTTCCTAAAAAGGACACTTTCTATAAATGGTAACTTTCGAAAAAAATGTCGGGATTGAACAAAGAATGTTATAATTTTACTATGTCGTTTTTGATAAATAAAAACCAAAACACAAACACACATGGATGTCTTTCTATATTAAGCATTTCGTGCTATATTTAGTATACTTTCCGTTTTCCTAAGACACGTTATTTATCTAGGTCGCGGCTAGTGATTCTTTATATTCTTTCATTACGTGATTTACCGTTCGCTATCTTGCTAGATGAGTTCTAGCCCCACATTTTTTATCTTCTATTGCTTTTCTATTTGGGGTGAGAAACATTACTTGCTTTTAAACATTGGACACAAATGCTTTATGTTTTTCTTAATCTTGTTTACGTGTTGTCTAGGTAATTGTTGAAACTTGTATGCCCAAGTTATCATGAACCGTTAGTAACTTGTGATCAGGTTGGAATTGGTTAGTGAGCATACGGGTTGTAGATTAGATCTATTGGGACTAATATCCGTCCGTGTGTAAGTAGTCTACATGATAATGGAGACGTATACCATGTCGAGTTATATGGTGAAGCGCCATGTTGGCACCCATTAGGGCAAGTTTATTTAGCATTTTGCATACTTTCATTACATTTAGCCTCGGTATCATGAGCTTAGTGCAACGTAAATGCCTTTTTATATGATATTGGTTCTGTTATAATAGTCATATGCGTTTTGCAAAATTTGTGGTCCACTCTTATATTAAACTCAAACCTATGAATTCATCAACTTTATGTTGACGTTTTAAGAATGTTTTTCTCATGTGCTTAGCTATGGATGTCTTTGCTTGCTTTATGGTGTTGTCTTGCTTTAGATCAATTTTCAAGACTTATTAATATCTATGTTAACATCGTTGTCAAACTTTAAAACCTTTTGTTCGCTTCGCATAGTATCTAAGAACCTATGTAAAACTTTAACTAATTTATTTAATACAATAATGTTGGATTTCTAAACGTACCCTTAGAGGTCGTTCTTTGTATCTTGTGTGATGTATATTATGATGTCACACCCCTAGACCGGGTTTTCGTTCCAGGCCCGTTTGGGGGTAGAGATCATAATTTCATCGAAGGGCTCACCGAGGGTGTGGAGTTACGAGTGGAGAATTCTTTACTGGTAATCTTCTTTACGGATAATTTTACGCCACATGAAACATTTCTATGGTTTTAGGTGTCATTGGGACTAGCTTCCCGTGTTGAAGCTCGAAGGGTAGGCCTTTCGAGCTCGTTCGTGTGGGTACGTCATCAAAGGCACCTAGTCGAATGTGTTATTATTAATTAGGAATTATTCCTGTTGTACTTCAAAAAAATTTCTTTATGGATCCTTAATATCGAAAGACTGGCTTAAGCGTTTAATATTACCCGCATTTATTGAAAGCAAGACATCATTGCCTATATCACCACTTGTTGTCAGGTGTTGGGTTATGATGTTAATTAGGGATTATCAACGTTTACTCTCGGTCAAAGCGTATGTCCCACCCAAAATTCAAATTTTGAATTCAAATCCGATCCTTATCTAACCGAACACGTGTACTACTTTTATCCTTTTTCGCTCAATCGCATTGGTTCTTCGCAAGGTAATCACCTCTTCTTCTTACGCAATGGACGCCAAATTCATTATTAAGACCCAAACTTGTACTCTAACTAAGTTAGAGTTGTATCAGTTTGTTGTGAAACTGTGATATTTGTTAGGAATACAAAAAGTGTCGGTCACTTCCATGGATATCTGTAGATAGCTCGTTTAGCTATTTTTGGAACCTTAATAGGCTAAGTTAGGAAAATCCCATGTAAGCCCATTCTAGCCGGCCACTTTAGGGTATTTATACACCTCTCCATGCCTTGGAGAGGTGGTTGGTTGTTCATTTTCTCACACACATAATATACATTCCATTTACTTTCTCTGTCTAAGTTTATCCAATCCACTCTCTCTAGTTCTTGCATAAATCAAAGATTACTATTATTCTACAATTGGTATCAAGAGCCATGGAGTGGTGTGTTTAGTTTTTGTGTTTATTTTTTGGTTCGTGTGTTTTTTCTTGCAAAAATCATCCTTTTCTTTCATTTTTTCTTGGTTTTCAAAGGCACAAGGGTACACTAAAGGATCATTACTTTGGTAAAAATTTATATAGTATCTTGATGATATTAGGTGTAAAAGCTTTTGAATCAAGGAAAAAACTCATTTTTGGTACTTTTGTGTTCAAAAACCTTTACAAAGAACAAAATCTTGATTTTAAATTTTTTGGCTTAAAAACCTTAAAGTTTTCATTTTTCTTGTTCCTATAGGGTTAGTAACACCAGTTGTACAAGAGTTTTTGCAAAAACCCGATCAAAAAAGTGTATTTTTTTGTTTTTGAGATTTTGAGTTTCGTCAATGTTGGTACCGAACAACTCCAGTTAGTTACTGTCGAACAACTACTATCGAACAACTCCAGTTTGTTAGTATCGAACAACTACTACCGAACAACTCCTTGCAGTTAGTACCGAACAACTCCTTGCAGTTAGTACCGAACAACTCCAGTTAGTTATACTTGAAACAAAACTACTATCGAACAACTCCTTGTTTGTTAGTATCGAACAACTACTACCGAACAACTCCTTACAATTAGTACCAAACAACTCCAAGTAGTTAGTACCGAAACTCCATAGTAGTTAGTACCCGAACAACTTCAAGTAGTTTGTTACGAAAACTCCAAGTAGTTTTACCAAACTAACCTGCAGAGATTAGTTAGTACTGAACAACTCCAAGTAGTTTGTACCGAACAAATCCATACCAAACAACTCAAGTTTCAAAATTATACGGTTTATTTCTTTGACTTGTAAAATCCCGTGAAACATTAACTTGTTTTTCCCAGTTTTGGTAAAAGAATTGTAAAATCCGTGTAGCTTTTAAGAGTTTCTCAGGGAATTAAAGGACTATCTTAAAATTTTAAACACAATTTCATTTCTACCAACCGATCGATCTTACAGTACTCTTTTATTATTACCACTGTATTCAATGAATGACCCTTGCTGATAAGGTCACTTTCTCTCACGAGGCGGTGGTTCTGGGGTGTGTGATGGACAAAGTTTGCGCCACGGGGTGAGTCTGTCGCCTGCTTTTCTAGATTGTCGGTGCCGGAGGGGTGGGGGGGGGGGTTGGTTTGAGTCGGACTTGGGGAGGTTGGGGTGGGTTTGGGTATGGCTGATGGGGGAGGTGGTGCGGGGATAGGTGGGGTGGTTGGTGGAGTGGTGATTTGTTGATGGTATGTTTGGTTGATTTCCGTTTGTTTGGGGTGACCTGGTGGTGGTGTTAGGTAGGGGTTGGTGTATGCAATCAATCAATGATGCTCTGAAAAAACATTTGTTATGACTGTGGAAAAGCAGAATGGAACTTTATATGATGAATAGACTCATGGTAGAATGATTATGCTTTTCTGTTGAAAAAGGTCCACTGATTTGGCCAACTAGTACGTGGATTGGTGTAACCAGACCAAAGGAAAAAAAATATACTGACATTAACTCCCGCAGAAAACCTCGTTCTATGCTGTTTGTGACATTAAAGCAATAAACATGATTCTACAAGGCCTTCCAATGAAATTTATGCTCTTAGTTGTCAAACATGTGTAGCCAAGGATATTTGGGAGAAAATCAAACTGCTCATGCAAGGAACGTCATTAACGAAGCAAGAACGAGAGTGTAAGCTGTACGATGAATTTGATAAGTTTACCTACAAGAAGGAGAGCGATTACAACAAAGTTATACTTGAGATTCACTTTGCTACTCAATGATATGAATATTTACAAGATGCCATTGGAGCAATTTCAAGTCAATACCAAATTTTTGAATACTCTTCTTGCTGAATGGAGAAATTCATTACTGATGTTAGTTGGTCAAAGACTTGATACAATAACTAATTGTTGATCCAGATTCATGCTCACTTTGAAACAAATAATACGACCTTGCAATGTAGTTTGATTGATGCATGAATGCAATTCCGATCCTCTTGCTTTAGTTGCATCTCACCAAATGACACAGTCTCCTTATCAATCTCATCAGAACTCTTACCAGAACTCTCAACATCAACAATTTGTTTCACCTTATCAATCTTCATAGTATGGATTACCTTTTAAATCTCAACAACATTCAGTCAATCAATCATCAACACCTCATTTAATCACTTATCCTCCCATCAATTATCAAACCTCAGTTCACCACAACGTTTATTCTCCATCATCATCCATCCCTCAAATTGAATACTCTCCCACAGTCAACCAACAATTTGAATTTTCCCAATTAGACTCAGGTCTAACTATTCCAGTTTTCAAGCATGATGATGATCCAATTGATGCAATCAATCATGTGATGTCATTCTTGTCTGCTATAGTCACTTCCCGCTATCCGATAACCAACAACCAGCTGAGGAACTCGTCAAACCCAAGGCAACAAGCCACCATTAATGATGGAAGAGTAACTGTACAACCAGTTCAGGGGAGACAAATTTCTTATGCTGCGGGTACTACAAGAACTTTCACTCCAGGAGCAAGTGGGAGTAACTCGGGGAAACAGAGGATTGTTACTTGTTACAACTGCAAAGGGGAAGGACATATGTCCAAACAATGCACTAAACCAAGGAGGAAATGGGATGATTCATGGTTTAAAGATAAAGTGTTGTTGGTTCAAGCTCAAGCAAGTGGTCAAATTCTACATGAGGAGGAACTAGCATTTTTGGCAGATCCAGGAATTCCAGAAGGTCAAGCCATACAGACTGTCATTACTCACAATGCTGCTTATCAAGCTGATGATTTGGATGCATATGACTCTGATTGTGATGAACTCAACACCCGCCAAGTTTCTTCATGGCGAATTTTTCTAATTCTGGTTCAGATGCTCTTCACTGAAGGTCCAACATCATGATAATGTGAATAATAATATGATTAATCAAGCTGTGCAGGTGATGCCGTCTTCTGAACAGTCGAATGTTGTGAACCATTCAAAAACTGAAATAACCAGTGATAGCAATATCATTCCTTATTCTCAGTATGTGATTGAATCACAACAGGCAGCTGTTCAGAATTCTAACTCCTCTACACAACAAGATGCATTGATATTATCTGTGATTGAACAACTGAAAACCGAAGTAGTTAACTGTACCAAGATTAATCTAGAAAATAAGAGTGTCAATGATACTTTAACTACTGAGCTTGAAAGATATAAGGAACAAGTTAAAGTATTGAATGAAGTACAAAATGTTGATTTTAAGAAAAAAGATTACTCATTTTAGTTCTGTGACTGTTTTGTAGAGATGAGGATCTTAAACAAACTCTTTTAGAACATTTGAAAGAAAAGGAATCTTTAATGCAAATGGTTACTCTTCTCAAAAATGATTTTAAGAAAGAAAAATCTAGAAACATTGATAGGGAAATAGCTTTAGAAAAGCGGATCAAATAGCTAGATAATATTTTTTTAAAAGAGATCAATCTGCACAAACTGTTCACATGTTGATGAAACCTCTGTTTTTCTATGATCATACCACTAAACAAGCTCTAGGTTTTGAAAATCCTTTCTATCTGAAGAATGCTTAGCAGTTAGAACCGAAGCTATATGTTAGGGATATTATTCAGAAAACTAATCCCATTGTGATTCCTAACTCTGAAGAGACCTTAATGCTTGCTGAAGAGAGTCATTCAAAAATGCTTTTAAAAAAAGGATCCTATAATGTTAGAAAAGAAAGTTAATACTACACCAGTCGATTATGCTATTCTTAATCAACTTTCTCAAGATTTTGAAAAATGATTTGTTCCACAAACTAAATTATCTGCTGAACAAGCCTTTTGGTCTCAGAATTCTATGAATTTTGCAGAACCCACTCTTTCTAGTAGACCCACCAATGTTGAGGTTCCAAAAGAACTTCCTAAAGTCAGCATGGTTAATACGAGTTTGAAGAAACTTAAACACCATCTTGCTTTGATGTGGTAGTCAAAGAAAGAACCACATCCACATACAAAAGCTTGTTTTAGGGATGAAATAATTCCATTTGTAAAAGCATTGAAGGACTTATTTAATACATTCAATCAATATTTGGTTGATGAACTTTCTGAAGTCCAAAATGTCTTTCATCAAATGGAACAGGCCGTGGAACAACATCGTTTAGAGTCAAAAATATTTGAAGTTAAAATGAATCAAGTTTTGAACGATAACGAACAACTCTTAGAACAATTCATTAACAAAGATATTGTGAATTTAATTATGAATTCTTCTGCGGATATTGCTTCTGTAAATGTGCATGAATGTAAAAAGTGTCTCAAACTTGAGACTGAGCTTCAAACGGATTTCATTGAAAAAGAGATTTATGATAAACTATTTAAAAGTTTCACCACTCTTGAAAAACATTGCATCTCTTTAGAAGTTGATTCTCAACTTAATCAGGAAATTTTTCAAAGGGATAATTTTGTTTCAAATCAAAGTGCTCAAAGATTTGATCAATTATTTGAATTAAATGAATTGAAAGCTCAGTCCCAAGAGAAAGACACAATCATAAAGAATGAAAATAAGATCAAAAAGGACTTAGAAGAGATTGAAACCATAAATATTAAATTGGATCATAGGGTGACAAAGCTTATTGCTGAGAATGAGCATTTGAAACAGACCTATAAGCAACTTTATGACTCAATTAAACCAGCACGTATTCGATCAAAAGAACAATGTGATGATTTAATTAATTAAGTCAATCTAAAGTCTGTGGAAATTTCTAATTTAAATGCTAGTCTTCAGGAAAAAGTTTTTTACAACTCTCAAGGATGATTTAAGGAAACTTAAAGGAAAAGCTCTAGTTGACAATGACGTTACAAAACACCCTACTAATCCAGAAATGCTTAAGATTAATGTGGAACCAATAATACCTAAATTGTTGAATAAACAGATAGCTCACTCTGCCTATATTAAGCACACTCAGGAAGAAGCTACCATTCTTAGGGATCTAGTTGAACATGTTAAATTAAAATATCCACTAGATCAATCCTTAGAATCTGCCTGTAGGTATGCGAAACTACTTCAGGAGTTGCTTACACACATCAGTAAAACCTGCCCGAGTATCAACAATACTGATGGAAAAATAGTGGTTGTGGCCCTAAAGAACAAGGACAAAAGAGTTAGATTCACTGAGCCAATCACATCCTCAAGAAACACAATCACAAAAATAACCTCTACATCAAACCTAGTTTCTAACAAACCTATGTTGTCTTCTACAAGAGTAAAACCATCTACTAGTGCTAGCGGATCACAGCCTTCAGGCAATACAAAGAAAGATAAGATTCGACAAACACCAAGTAGTACTTAGAAGAACAAAGTAGAAGCCCACCCTATGAAACTTAAATCTATTTTGAAAAATAAAGATTGCGTTGTTCAACCTAAAGGAACTGCTCATGTGCAGCATTCCAAGCTTAATGTGAATTCTGAACTTAAATGTGTTAAGTGTAATGGTTGCATGCTTTCTGATAATCATGATTTGTGTGTTCTTGATTTTATCAATAATGTGAATGCTCGTAAAAAATCTAAATCTGTTAACAAAAGTTCAAAGAGAAAAGTTTGGAAACCAACAGGAAAGGTGTTTTTAAATATTGGATACATCTGGAGACCTACTGGTCGAACCTTCACTGTAGTAGGAAATGCGTGCCCTTTAATTAGGATTACCACAACTACTAAAGTACCCTTTAGGAAACTAACTTCTCTAGAAAATAAAACACCTAAGCCTGTTGTAACATTGGTTTACTCAAGGAAACCTAGGAAATCTAAAACTAATGTTCCTATTAGCAAATCTAAGGTTCTTAAATCTGTATCTGCTAACAAAAAGGAACTCAGTCCATCTTGGGGATCCATAGTTTTCGATGTTCCATCTTCCTATCTTGATGAATGTAGGTCGTCCAAATTGTTCTCTAGTATTTGGACTCGGGCTGCTCCAAGCATATGACCGGAGATCACTCTTAGCTCACCAATTTCGTCAATAATTTTTTGGGTACAGTCAAATTTGGAAATGATCACATGGCAAAGATATTGGGTTATGGTGATTATCAGATTGGAAATGTTACGATATCAAGGGTTTACTACTTGGAAGGACTTGGACACAACTTATTCTTCGTTGGGCAATTTTTTGATTCAAACCTTGAAGTTGCTTTTCGCCAACACACCTGCTTCATTCGTAATTTAGAAGGTGTTGATCTATTGACTGGATCTCGAGAAAACAATTTGTATACTCTGTCTCTTAGAGATATAATGGCGTCCTCTCCTATATGTCTCTTGTCAAAGGCCTCAAAGACTAAGTCCTGTCTATGGCACCGACATATGTCTCATCTGAACTTTGGTGCAATAAACCATTTAGATAGATATGGTCTCGTTCGAGGTCTCCCTAAGCTTAAATTTAAAAATGACCCTTTGTGTTCGGCTTGTGCAATGGGTAAAAGCAAGAAGAAACCCCACAAACCTAAATCTGAAGACACCAACCAAGAAAAACCCTATCTTTTACACATGGATCTTTGTGGACCAATGCGTGTCGCAAATGTTAATGGAAAGAAGTACATCCTTGTCATTGTCGATGATTACTCTTGATTCACATGGGTTAAGTTCTTAAGGTCAAAAGATGAAGCTTCAGATTTCATAATCAAGTTTCTCAAGATTATCCAAGTACGGCTTAAAGTAACTACCCGAAGAATCAGAACAGATAATGGAACTGAATTTGTTAATTAAACTTTGTGTGAATATTATAAGAAGATTGACATCTCTCATGAAACATCTGTTGCTTTCTCTCCACAGAAAAATGGTGTCATTAAAAGACGTAATTGTACGCTAATTGAAGTTGCCCACACAATGTTGATTTATGCAAAAGCTTCATTATTCTTATGGGAAGAAGCAGTTGCTACCGCATGTTATACCTAAAATCGTTCCATCGTACGTCTTCGTCACGACAAAACACCATATGAGCTTTTACATGACAAACCTCCCGACTTATCATTTTTCCATGTATTTGGTGCACTCTGATATTCGAAAAATGATAGTGAGAATTTGGGTAAGTTACAACCGAAGTTTGATATTGGTATTTTTCTTGGTTATGCCCCCACAAAGAAAGCATTTCGAATTTACAACCGACGTACCAGATGAATCATTGAAATAATTCATGTAGACTTTGATGAGCTGACTACGATGGCTTCTACAGCTAGAAATCTATCAAGGAGATCTTCTTAAATGTGAATCTACCTGATCACAGGTCGATTCCTCAGGGATTTGAAAGGTTACTTCTAACCAAACACGGGCGAAGACAAAGCCATATTTCGTTCCCCGGATTTGTTTGCTAATGTTTTTATTGCAAATTCACATTAAAGATGGTCCATGGATGGTACCTGGTTCCAAGTTGGACTCACAGATTATGCACATTT
This sequence comes from Tanacetum coccineum, assembly GCA_026074375.1. Taxonomy (NCBI): domain Eukaryota; kingdom Viridiplantae; phylum Streptophyta; class Magnoliopsida; order Asterales; family Asteraceae; genus Tanacetum; species Tanacetum coccineum. The sequence goes on from BQNB010009201.1 coordinate 15,288, forward strand.
CTACTCCGACCAACAAACATAAAGACATCATGAAAGCTCAAGTACATGTTCTTTTAAAGACTTCGCTACTTGAGACCACAAGTCTTTCTTGATGTTGACGTAGTATTAAATCAATGAATTTCAAAAAAGTTTGAGTACTCTAATAACCGAATGTCTTTCAAGTGACGAAGTGTTAAAGTTAAAGAATTTCAAGAAAGATGCAGATTTCAGCATTAAAGTTTTCAAGCCGACAAATTCAAGAAAGGTATGAGAATGTCGGTCCCAAAGTTACAAGTTTTACAAGATGGAAAAGATTACAAGATGGCGAAAAGATATTATGCTTGGTTGATGATCTCATAGTGCTCAAGATCACATACTCACATACAAGTTAAAGTCAAAAGGAACAAGCTCAAGCCTAAAGTCAAGATCACTGCAAAATATTCATAAGATGAAGTAATGAAGTAAATTCAAGTCTGTGAGCACAAGAATGAAGACTCAGCATTGTATGCTAGGTTTAAGTTTTTGTAAAATGGAGTGACCTCCCTTAGGGGGAGATTGTTAGGAACACAAAAAAGTGCGTTGGTCATTCCATTGATATCGGTAGATAGGCTCGTTTAGTATTTTTGGAACATAAAAAGGCTAAGTTAGGAAACCCATGGAAAGCCATGTAAGGATTCTATGCAGCAGTTGGAGAGGTGGTTGGTTGTTCATTTTCTCACACACATAATATACATTCCATTTACTTTCTCACTCTAAGTTCATCCAACTCACTCTCTCACTAGTTCTTGCATAAATTAAAGATTACTATTATTCTACAATATTCTTCATAATATCAAAGTTATTCTCCCAAAAAAGAACCAAACCATTTTTGATGCTCCTAGCGGTTTCATTGGGTTATACGTGCATTCCTTCACCTTATCAAACCTAAGGATTCCTCTACCTAAATTCTTCTGTAAAGTATTGAACTATTTTAAGGTTCAATCCCTTCGGCCTTGCCAAGTGTTACTTTCAATGTCTTGTGCAAAACTTATAGCGTTGAACCCACTATAGAGCTTCTAAGAGCCTTCCTTAACCTTGGCCCTGCTGGCAATTGGTTAACCCTCTCGGAAATAGGAGGGGTTGTGACGTCCATGGATCCTCAATTCCTTTTGTCAGTCTTTCTCGTTATTTTTTTTTTTGATTCTTTGTTTTTTTAATTTATACTTATTTTATTTTTTTTTTTTTAAATTTTTTATTTCTTATTTTTTTTTATATTCTTTTTTGTTTATATCCAAGGCTGGAAGGGTAATTTCTTCTATATTGAGGACAAAATTGTCCCTTTTAAATACCCCAAGCTTCTTCTCGAGGGTAACAAATTTAACAAAAAATCATTCAAAGATGTCATCCCTTATCATATCCGAGAGCATGCTTTGTATCATCATGTGGCTAAGTACCGTGTCTGCGTCTGAACCTTCCTGGGCCCCATTCTTTATCTTGCCGGCTTAAAGATTCTTGGGAGCATAATATGAAAGAACTCGCAATCTATTACCATGGAAAGGGTACTTAACTTTCATAGTTTATATAATATCCACACCTTTCTGCTAATAATGCACCTTTTGTTGTCTTGTTTTGCAGATACGACCTTTAGGAATTTTATGATCTATGAGATTGATGGTGAATTCAACTTCTTACTAAAGGAACATGTTGATGATACGGGAGTAGGCTCTCCCTCTATCTATGTCAATATTAAAAACTCAACCACTTTTGTAGAGCCTCTTAATACTGCTGAGCCATCTCAATTTGTTGAGAATATGGCTGATTCAGAAGATTCTTTGTCAAAGGAAAAAGATGTAATACTGGTTAGTAGCTCCGTTGTTGGGAGGATGAAGGACTAAAATGTTAACATTCCTTTGAAGACACCTAGAAATAGGAAACAATTTGCTTCTGCTCCTTTGACTAGGGCTACCCGTCAGAAGACGTAGAAGCCTCTAGCAGCCTTTGGATATCATTGATAGCGATTCTGATATGCATGGTAAATGTTTCTTTTTTGCGTGTGACCTATCTTATCCGATCGTAGACTTATTAGTCTTGTGTTACGTATATATTTACCAAGGCTAAGGAGCTTAAGGAATCCAAGGATTGCCATTGGGTAGTTTTACATGTTAACCTTCTTTGTAGAAAGCCTATCTTAAGGAGATGAGTCTTGAGAAGCTCAGCGATTACCATAATAAGGATTATATGAAGTGTTACATGATATCATTTCATCACCATTTACACACAAGTAAAAGGAAAAGAATATTAGAGAGAGAAAGAACTAGAGAGAGAAAATAAAAGAGAAAATGGTTGCTTGCACTTATAAGAAAGTGAGAAGCAACAACCTCTCCACACTTGGAGAGGGCTTAATATAGTTACAAGAGATAAAACCCTAAAATGGTTTGTTTGGGCTTTATGTTAGGCCAAACATAATACAAATGGGCTTTAAGCACGATAACTAGGCCCAATTAGCTTAAAAGTGATCCCCGTAAACTACGTTTTCCTATACAAGGGTCGGGATTGATAATGACCATCACTTTACTAAAAACATCCCCTATGGGGTGTCACTTCAATTGTGGATCTTCTTGTGACGTCTTGAGTCTTGGAGCCTCTGTTGGGGGGCTTTTTGGGGGGGGGAATTCTTTTTTGAAGATCCTTCTGCATGCTTGTGATCATGGATCTTGATCTTTAACTTGATATCTTTTAACAAAATACTTATATCACGGTCTTTGGCTTTGATTTGTCTTGACTACTGAGATATCTAAATCTTTATCCTTGAGTCTTTATGCCGCCTTGCTATCTTGTGTCTCCACCCTCATGCTTAAGGTCTTAAAAGCTTTCTAACAATCTCCCTCTAATTTTACTCTAAATGATTACTTGTTACCATTGAAAGATATATCGTTGTTATTTGTCGACAATCTTGTCAAAAATGTTCTTTTGAGGAAGTGCTTGTACATCAGAGATTGTGAAAGAGTTTGGAAGTTTGAGCTTTCATCATGTATATATCTTTGTCGATTGAGCATGAGGTATTGAATCTTGACTCCGCTGGAATGAGGTTGTAACGCCATCACTTATACTTGAAAATTGATGTTAGTAATAAACAACAAATATAGACGAATATAGCTTTGTCATTCGTCTTGAGTTCAGTTACATTAACCTCCGGTTCTATAAGAACCAATTTACAGTATAAATACTATACCTATGATAAAGTAGGTTTAATTTAGAAGTTCTCCTTGACAGGGTTTCCAGTTTAAAAGCATTATTATACTCTAACGCGGTTGTATTAGATTCACAGTATTGTTGTTCTCATTACCAAAAATCTCAATGCAGCAGCATGGTAGAGTGAGTCTATTTTACTATCTTTTGTTGAGTATCAATTCATATACTGGGAGCAATATCATTATCCACTTAACACAAGCTTGATTCATTTAGAATCTCGTAAGTCACCTACCGTAGAGCTGTTTGATGTTGACTCTAGAAGGATTTCCATTCATCACTGTGAATACTAAAGAGTATCACTCTGAATGTTCTGGCAATAACCACAAGGATAATGCGTAGGAATTTTTGAGGGGGTTGGGGGGGGGGGGGGGGGGGGGGGGGGGGGGGTTACAAAGTGGTATAATTAATGCTTCATGACATTTTGTATTATTTTAATTTTGTGTCTAGGTGAGATTTTTTATAGATCTCGTTGGCTTTAGACTCTATAAGTAGACATTTGTTATTTGGTAATAGGAGGCTCGAGCGGACTGCCACCTTTTCGATATCAACGATCTCGGAATGAGAAAGCCGATAGAAACGTGTTCATCTTCGTGAGAAATGAAACATAAATGTTTTAAGAGATTCTGAGTGGCTAGGGATGGTTGTGCATTGTATCACTGGGTCCATGATGTCATTCTTTAATATCAGAATCATCTTTGTGATTACTGATAGATTATGTATTGACCCGGTTTTTGCCTAGGGTTGTATAGAGGGCTTCTTTCTTTTCACCATTTATCCTACATTCTTTTTCATTCTGCAACCTTTTTGATTACCGAGACTTCATGACTCAGTACATTGTTGGATTTTTTCAGCACTAGCTAATATCAGTCGTCATTTTATTTCTCTTATTCTCTTGGATAACATTCTTCCCAATCTCACTTCACTCCTTTTTTCAATCATACCTAGGACTTCTACTCTATCTAATGGACTGTTCCTGGGTATATCCCTCTGGTTCTGGCTTGATCATGGAACAAAGATACCTATTCTTAACTGCCTTATAACACTGTAAGAAACAATAGTTAGTCGGTCTTTTGTATTTCCGTCGTAGCCATAAAACCATTAAAAAATAATCAACGCGTTCAATAAATCATTTATAACAAATTGATAGTTTTCTATATCACCAAAAAGCTCCCCCTACACATATGCATCATATTATGAAAGAGTTTTGCACATGCGAGGTTAGGAATGCACTTATAATCAAGATATCTTATCCCTTATTAAGCCGTATTTATCATATTTTAATCACTATTCTCCCCCTCAAAAATTGCATATGTGGTGACAATTTTTGACAGATTAGTGAATTAAAAACAAGTTAATGTCTGGAATTCACATGAGGCTAACTAAGTCTTGGGAGAATAGGAGTGCATGCAGAATGAACTAATTATTATACTCCCCTTCAGAAATAAAATAGAGTGAAACTTTAGAGTGGGAGTTTGTTGAGAACACAACTTTGAAAGAATTTGAGAAATTTTCTTATTGGAAATATCTTGAAAAATTGTGCTCAACAGGAAAATACGTGAGATATATCTTATTTACCATCATTTTCCTTAGTACTTCTCTTGAGCATTCAAAACTTTGAATGTTTATATGACTTTGTTCACGACCAAGAAGATATATGAACTTCCCGTTGTTTATGATAAATGTACATAAATGAACATTTTCTTTTCTTTAGAGATCGAGTCCTAAGCAGAAATTTACTTAGAAGTCGTAGAAAAAAATTTGAAAAGACATGTTTTAAAAGCATTTTAGTAATCAACATTTCTAGGTACGTAAATCTTATCGATTGTCGAGAGACATGTCGGAGAAGATTATTTTTGGTATTTTTGAAATTTTCTGATTTTATATTTTGTTTTTCTAGATTTTATATTTTTGTATTTTCTTTTTCTTGGTTTTTTATTTTTGTATTTTCTTTTTCAAAAATATTTATAAATTAAAATAAAGAGAAAGATCAAAAATATTTACAAGTCGAAGTTTCCATCAGCAGTGATAGTTGTTGTTAGAGTTGAAGTAGATGAAGTTGAATCTTGTTGTTATTGACGTTTATCGGATGCATCAGCAGTAGTAATAGCGGAAGACTTTAAAACAACTTGATTTTCTCCATTTGAGTAATTCGTCGAATAAATGACCGAATAGACTTTGCAACTCTATCATTGACGTCATGACTATCATATCTACTAAAGTGACATGAGGAGAGAGTGTTGAACACAGAATTTTGAAAGATTGTGAAAATCCTTTTGAAAAATTCTTGAAAAATTGTGTTCAACTGTTTTAAAAACTAGAAGATTTTTCTTCTTTTGAAGGTAAAGCGCACTGAAGCGTACACTCCCCTTTTATCTGAAGCTCGGGTTATGCACAAATTTACAAAGCGTTGACTGGAGATTAGAGAACAGCAATCGGATAGATAGAAGTATGTTGTTTCCTTAGTCTTGATAACTTGCCAAGAAGAGAAGCAGAATTTGAAAACCCTTTGCTTGAAGGTTTCGAAGGATTAGAAGTACTTGCCTTGTCACACACAGATTTTTCAGACTTATTCTCGATGTTACTAGATGTAGTTAATTTTCCACACATGGCAAAAATTCTTCCAGTTGGAATCCACCTAAGATAAGTTCTAGGTTTGCTAGGCCTAGATAAAGCAAGACTTCCTTTGGACCCTAACTCCTTCGAATTCTTGGCATTTGCCTTATATTTGTTTTGATTTTCACGTATTGTGACATTGGCACTTTGGTTATCAGCAAGAGAATTCATGTCATTCACATAATTAAGCACACATACATCATGATTGGCAGTAACTAAACATTGCTTACACATAATACAAATAATTTTAGATTTAGCATTTCGAATGGCAAGTGTAATGTTATTACATTCAGATGACATATGCTTTTGATTCTTAGGAATTTAGGAATTCCTATGGTTTTCTTCTATTTTCTTGACGTTATTCGAGATACAACTACTCTTAGATTTAGATGGAACACTATTAGTATTAGAATTGCTCCTAGGATGTGGTCTTCTAGTCTTAGCAGTGTTGTTTACTCTGGTAGAAAAAAACCGTTTGAGTCAGAATTAGCTTGTTGCTTATGAATAACATTTGGTTGTGAAACATTGATTGGTTTTATCCTAACGCTTATTTTAACGGGTTTGTTAGGGACAACATTATCTACCCTAGAGGTCTTAGAAGGATTAGTCCTAAAGATTCTAGGGGAAATCACATTAACAGTTTGCACAACATTATATTCTCATGTGGCAGGTGCCGAGTATGAAGTGACTGGTTTGGACAAAGCATTCATCTTATCAACTTTGGGGAGAACTGAGGATTTTAGAAAAGGAGTGACAGAATAAAGTTTTGGTTTATAAGAAGAAGAAGGTGGTTTTCCCAAGATTAATTGCTTTCTAAACCTAGTATTCGTTCTCGTACCTTTTATGGTGCCTTTTGGTTCAAAAACCTTATCAAATAACTAGGCTCTTAGCTTAGCATTTTCATAGATGGTGTCATACAATTGTTTTTGAAAAGAGTAAATTATTGAATTGGTCTGAGCTTGTGTCACTTTGATAGAATCAAATAGGTTCTTGTATGTTGTCTTAAGATGTTCATTTTCTTTTGCATAACTCCAAACCTAAAATTCTAGTGACAGGTTCTCATCTTCAAGTTTCTGAGACACCGGATCAAGGGTATTTGATGCACATTGAGTATCACTATTCTTACCCTTGAGATATTCCAACTGAGCTTGCAATCGTTCGGTCTTTTGTTGCATGTCATTATAAGCTTTATCATATGAAATCTTGTCATATATTTACATTCTTCACATTTTGTGTACCAATTATTCCAAAGAATAGCGTATTCTTTTTCCTTTTTAATAATGCAATTTTCAAGTTTTTCTTTCGTACGATCAAGCTCAGTTTAGAGATCAGTATACTGTACTTCGTGAGTAAGCATATTGAATATATCATGATCATAACAATTTTCATCTTTAGGTACCTTAGTTTATCCATCTGAGTCATAGATGGGAGTGTTGTCAGACTAAGTTTTAGATGTGGATGCTTGCTGTAATGTATCCTCTAAAGTGCAGTTTACTTTTACTCTTTTAGTTTCTTCATAAGCATCTGCAACATCCATGAACTCAAATACCTCTTGAGTGCTTTGGATCCCTGCTTCTTCCTCTTGAGCAATCTGCAGCTGCTACTGAAGATAAGCAGCATCCCGTTTCCTTAGCTTTACTGTGCAGTTGCTGGCATAATGACCCTCTCCTCGCCAATTGTAACACCTTATTGGATTACCATTGATACCATTACCATTACCCTTAGCCGGTGCTGCTACAACATTACCATTCCAATTCGGATTCTGATTAGCAACCCTGGTAGAGCAACAAGAACGGCGCCCTCGTCAAAATGTTTTAGCGGAATCGGTAGCATACGCCAGATTTCTGGCAGCTTGGCTATATTTTCCCAACCTCATTCCCATCTATTTTGCACTGGTCATTATGTTCTCCACACTCTCCCCAACCCCTATTTCCTCCACAAAGCATTGTCATCAAACCATTTGTATCTTGATATCTTTGCACTGACGTGTTTCATATTGTAACCTGGTTTGTAGTAATAAATCAAACGCTATGCGGGAGATTTTACCTTGACTTAATAAAATAACATCTTTGGTTGTTGTTTGTTGGTATGGTATTGACTTTGAATGCTTTAGCTATTAAATCAAGTGCCATGTTCATAGCAGTTATGGGATCTAAACTATCTTCGAGATTCTGCATTGGTTGTTGCATGTAGTTCATGTTGAATGAAGGTTTTTGGACAAAGTGGTTGTTGGGTTGTGGATGTTGTGTGTAGGAAATATATGATGATTGCTCTGGGTGAGAGGGTGTCTGAGTGTTTGCCTTTAATGCCAAAGGATCATGTGTGTTGCTAGTCGTTATGCTCTAATAGCATTGATGTCTAGTTGATTCGATATTGCAAAAGTGATGTGAAATGATATGCAAGGATCTTAAGTGGGTAAAGTGACTGTTGTGGTGGATTGAAACCAATTAACGTTCACGGGATTTTACAACTCTTAGATTTAAACAGAGAAAAGAATTGAATCTTTCGTGGGATTTTACAAAATCAAGAAGAAACCGTGAAACAATGATTAATTGTTAATGGAATCGTTGTTGTAATTAAACAATTGAGGATCACGAATTGGAAGGACTGCAAGTAGATGACAAGCTTCATTTTGTTGAAGAGCCTGTAGAAATCATGGATCGTGAAGTCAAATAATTGAGACGAAGCCGTGTCCCAATTGTCAAGGTTCGATGGAACTCTAGGCGGGATCCTTAGTTTACGTGGGAACGTGAAGATCAATTCAGGAAGAAATATCCACACCTCTTCACCAAGACTGCACCGTCATCAAGTGCCGTGTGATAAGCCTTGAGGACAAGGCTCATTTAACGGGGGAAGACTATAACACCTCGTGTTTTAGGTCATTGTACGACATTATGTAATCCACAATTTATTTTTAGGGTTTTACGCGTTTGCTTTTAAATCGTAATCGTTAAGCTAAATCGCGTAAACTAAAAATGATCATTCAATGTAAACGGGCATTAAACAATTAAAAGTTTACATCAAGCAAGTGTTAAATGATTATTATGAGGATAATTATCAACTTTGTTCATCTAATTTTTATTGGCTACGTAAAATGCGTACGTTTCGCGATAAAACGCGTTTCGGCATTCCCGGAAGCACCAAAACCTAACTACGCTTAAACGAATACCCACGATTATACCCAATACACAAAATAATCAAAATATCATCTATATAATATTAATATATATATATATATGGCCGAAAGTTTTGAAGGATAGACCAAGAATAATGAGTTGGTGACTAAGGCCCTAACATATATATATACTTCACCATATTTTCCTTGTGCCTTCCTATGTGCCACCTCTCTTTCTTATCCCTAGCACATGCACTTGAGGCTTGATAATATCTCCTAATCACTATAAATAGCACATGCATTCACTATTTCTTTCATAAACACTTAACCAAAAATCACAAAAATCTTTCTATCTTCTCTCTCAAACTCACGGCATCAAACACCCTCCAAACACAATTCATAGTTTGATTTTATTTCACCATATTAGTGTTTACATATCATACTTAAAGTATTCTAAGAAGAATTGAAGGGTTGGTTAAGCTTTGAAAGGGTTTTAACAAGATATTGCAAGATTAGGGTTTATGGTTGAAATTAGGGTTTTCACCTTATATTTTCAAGTCAAGGTTGTTAATCATAAGGGTGTGATTGTTATTCTTTTCTCTACTCATCCACACAAGGTTATTTAAAAGCTTAATCATTTCATAACTAAGATTTTATGTGTTCATATGTTATACTTAGCTAAATCACCATCTAGGATACTTTTGAATATGTAAAATGAATATTTACTTATGATTAATGTTTTATGAACTTATTTACATATCACATGGATGCTAATATGATGTTAAAAGGGATGTATAAGTGTTTTAACGTGTTGTTTAAGTATGAACATGTTTATGAGCAAATTAGGGTTTCTAATGTTAACTTATGAGTTACAAGTGAAAATGGTAGTTAAACTTGTTATCTTGAACACACTTGAGTAAATTATGATCTAATGGACTTTATATATGTAAAACATAAGAAATAAATGTTGTGAAGTAGTTGTAATAAGGTGTTGAAGCTTAATGGTACAAAAATCAAGCTTAAAACATGTCTAAATCACAAGACCTCAAACTTTCTGTTTTGGTTCCATTTTGGAAGCACACATATTATGTTTTATAAAGATAGTACATCTCATAAGGATTCCAAAATGATAAGAAACTCGAAAATCTGATTTATAATGAAGAAGATACGCTAGTTACGAGTTTACGACGCTAAATACTTTATAAAACAAATTTTATAAAAAGTTACTATTCATGGCAGTAACTTATACTTTGTAAACATCAATAATATGATAAAACTTTCAATTACGAGAACGTGTTCGAAAGAATCGCTAAAAACGAAGCTATAACGAATAAGATACGACAAAAACGGGTTTTACGTTAATTAAAAGTATAAAAACGATTATATAGCTGTTATGAACAGTAAAACACTATTCATCACAGAATCTCAAAAACCTAAAAATGTGATTTTATGATCACTCGTCTTAATACGAAAGCGTGGGCGTAAGAAACGCGAGAAACGGGCTTAAAACGACAAAGTTATGTCATTTTTGCTAAAGGCGTAATTATAAACATTTTTACTTTATAAATACGATTTCACATAGACGATTAGATGGTGATATAGCTATATAGAATATATATGTTATTAGTTATCGAAGTGCTATATTACTAGGGAATTTCATAATGAGGCTTCTTCGGATGGCGTATTGACGAGTTGTTGGATTTACGATTTAAAGTGTCCTAACTCCTCGTACGTCATGTCATGACCTCTTAAATTATGATAGCCTGAACGATAGTACGATGATAACTATATAGGATTATATACAGTTGTTAACAACTTACATGAATACCTGATTCGACCTATAGATAACTAGGTTGCATTTGGGCGTTAGCGTGATGCGTTTTTTACTTGGGATATTTTGTTATCAGTTTACTCACTCAAGGTGAGTTCATAGCCCCATGTTTTACAATTATTAATTTACAAGTTTTTGGGGTGAGAAACATATGCATGTTTTACAAATTGGACGCAAGTGTATATTTTATCATGATTACGTGTTGCCTAAGTAGCGATAACCCACTTGCCTATGAAATCATGTACTGTTCAATTATGGAAAGTGAGCGCTAATGAGATGTAGAAAGATCAATATGGGAGTGAACTCCCGTTCAGTGACTAGCATCACTGTAAACGAACAATATCATTGTCTATATTGATGTTATGGGTTTGAACATCATCACGGGCAATGAGGCCATATTTATATATTCTATTCAATTTATGTCGGCTTGTTCATGGAGCAAGGCAAAACGTAATTCATTTTGTGATGTCTGCAATTTTTGCAATTATCACTGGAAAAGTCTTGCGGTCCTGCATCTACATTTACATAAACCTATGCAATTCACCAACTATATGTAGACCTTTTTAAATGCACTGTTTTTTCAGAGGTCATTAAGCACGAGGTGCGAAGGATAGATGTGGTGGTTATATTATGAAGTCATGCATTAAAGAATTTATTCGCATTACATTTTTGTAATCTGTATGGCTGGAAATCTTTGTAATAATAACAAGTAAACAAGTAAAGCTTTGGGCTTTTGTAACACATACTTTATTAAATCTAATGTATCAGTTTTAAACGACTTTTTGGTCGTTCTTATATTATCTTGTGTTATTGATCTGAGAAGTAACACGCCCCGGACCCTTATTCCGCTGCGACCCTATTTGGGGGTGTTACAGATTGGTATCAAGAGCCAAGGTTATAGAGAACCAGGTCAAATGTTTTTGCTGGACTATAACCGTTTTCAAACATTGCATTCATACAAAGGGGTTTCACGACATACCCACACTAATTGTGCATTATCTTAGGCTAGATTCATGCATGATGATTTCATGATAGAATACATTTTATAATTATAATGTACTATAAACTATAAGAGTCTTATATTAGCATACTTATATAAGCTAATTTTGATTTCAGATATTATCATGTCAGATTCTGAGCATTCTACAGTTACATACACATCAGTACCCTTTCCAGTTGAGGACGATTCAGACATTGGTTCACCAGGAATCGATGGACCACCCATTATGCCAGAGGACCCATATGCTTACATAATGGCTGCTTATGAGGTTCCACCATCGCCTGACTACATACCTGGCCCTGAGGTTCCACCATCGCCTGACTACATACCTGGCCCTAAGGTTCCACCATCGCCTGACTACATACCTGGTCCTGAGGTTCCACCATCGCCTGACTACATACCTGGCCCCGAGGAGCCGCAATCACCTCCCTGAGCCGATGTACCCTGAGTACATGCCACAGGAGGATGAGATACTCCTGGCCGAGGAGCAGCCACTACCTGCTGCTGCTGCCTCACCCAGTGCAGATTCACCAAGATATGTTCCTGAGTCTGATCCGGAGGAGGAGCCGGAGGAGGACGATGAGGATCCCGAAGAGGATCCAGCTGACTACCCTGCTGATGGGGATGATGATGATGATGAGGATGAGGACGAGGACGAGGATGAGGAGGAGGAGCACCCAGCTCCGGCTGACTCTGTCCCACCGGTACACCGTATGACCGCCAGGATATCTATCCGGGACGAGCCATCCATATCACTTCCTCCTAGGGAAGAGGTCGAGAGTCTTCTTGCCTTAACCACCCCACCACCATCACCACTTACTCCACTATCATCTCCATTACCACAGATACCATCACCACCATTACCTATACCATCACCACCACCTAATAGCCCTACTCATATTGAGATTCTCGAGAGTTGTTTACCGCTTCGGAAGAGGGTGCATTTTGCTTCTCCCACCCCTAGTCATGAGGCCGGGGAGAGTTCAGCAGCCGTGCGCTAGCAGGACGGACCTCCAAATGCTTAGGAAGACCCTTATTCCATAGCAATGGGAGACCTTTATGGATTCATCGATATGGTAGATGTCGCTCCTGGACATCCGATGTCTAGGGAGTTAGACTATGGCATTACGGATACATGGGATGATCTGGTAAGAGCCATCGATGAGATTGCACCGACCACCCTAGAGGGGTAAATCAGAGGGTTACCGATCTTTCTATCGTTGTTAAGCAGGACTACCACATGTAATTAATTTTTTTTTTTTTTTTTTTTTTTTTTTTTTTTTTTTTTTTTTTTTATAGAGGATGCTCGAGATGACCGGTCTCAATTAAGAGGTCGAGTCAACTTGTTGTATATGGATAGGCCTGTTCATCGTCGTTTAGCAGTAATGATAGAGATAGAGCTAAATGGCTCCGGAGGCTTGGGGGCTATCCATGATGCTAGCGACTATGCACGTTCAGATGTTATGTCATTACTATACGGTAGTGGGCGCAGAGTGCATGAATTTCAGAGTTACAGTCACATATCTCAAGAGACAGAGGTGATTTTCAGAGTTATTGGCATCAGACCACAAGAGAAAAACCAGGTTCATGTTGAATAAGACATTGAGTTGCTGAAAGGACTACAACACAGATAGTCAGTTTCAGAGGTCACATGGGACCCGCAAAAGTTCGTCATAGCCTGATGCACCAGGAAGGCTGTAGCAGCTCCTAATTTGTATGTTATAGCTATGCTTATGCAGCCTTAAGTATTAAGGGTTATTCCCAGCTACCGACGTATAGATCTTTTGTTTTGTTTTAAAGCTACCCAGTATAGGACTTTTGTTCAGGTATATCTACCCTTTACAACATACTAAGTGTTACGGGTATATCTCGTCTAGTATGCTTTTAGTTTGTTTCTTTGTCTTGTAAACCAAAGTGTAGTAATGCATCTTGATTTGAATCCGAACATGTAGTTTTTCCAATTATATATGAAATGGACGGATTACGTTTATCTATGAAATCACATTTGTTTTTTTTTTTTTTTTTTTTTTTTTTTTTTTTTTTTTTTAATTAATAAATGAATGCGATTTGGTTATTAGCACGAATAATTTCAATAACAGTTTGTACATTTCACTGTGTTATGTTATCTCTTTTGTTTTTATTGTATAAGTAGGCCAATAGTTTTATGATTTTATGAAATCTAACAAGTATTATGTTTTCTTTTTGATTTAAAGAAAATGGCACCAAATAGAAGGACCACGAGGTTAAACCCAAGTGCAACACCAACATCAGTCACAGACACTCATACCACTACATCTGTCACCAATGCCCAAATTCAGGCAATGATTAATGAAGGCGTTACTGCTGCACTGGCAGCACGTGATGCAACCCGGAATGGCGATGATAGCCATACTTCAGGAACGGGTGTCAGAAGGCCTGTGCAGGTTGCTCGTGAATGCACCTACCCGGACTTCCTAAAATGCCAACCCTTGAACTTCAAGGGCACTGATGGAGTTGTCGGACTCACTCAGTGGTTCGAAAAGATGGAATCTGTTTACAGCATAAGCAACTATACAGTAGCATGCCAGGTCAAATTTGCTACGTGTACCCTGCAAGGAAATGCTCTTACATGGTGGAATTCCCACGTTAAGACCACTACTCCTGAAGCTGCCCATGCAATGCCGTGGAGGACACTGAAAAAGATGATGACAGACAAATACTGCCCACGGGGAGAAATTAAGAAACTAGAGTTCGAAATGTGGAATTTGAAGGTAAAGGGTAACGATGTGGTAACCTATAGCTAACGTTTCTAAGAACTGGCACTAATGTGCGATCGGATGTTTCTAGAAGAAATAGACCAAGTTGAGAAATATGTCGGTGGCTTGCCCGACACGATCCATGGCAGTGTGATGGAAACTAAGCCAAAAACTATGCAGGATGCCATTGAGTTCGCCACTGAACTCATAGACAAAAAGATCAACACTTGGGCTGAACGTCAGGCTAACAACAAAAGAAAGTCTGATGACACCACCAGGAACAACCAGAATCAGTAACCAAACAAGAGATAAAACACTGGAAGAGCTTATGCCGCAAGAAATGGTGACAGGAGACCATACGGAGGGCCTAGACCTATGTGTTCCAAATGTAACTATCACCATGATGGTCCTTGTGCTCCCAAATGCCACAAGTGCAACCGATTTGGTCATTTAGCCGTGACTGCTATGAATCCCTAAATGTCAACACTGTGCTAATCAAGGTTTTTGTTTTTGAATTGTGTGCTTAGGGGCATTTCAAGAAGGATTGCCCAAAATGGAAGAACAACAACAACCGGGGTAATCAGGCTAGAAATGCCAAGGCTCAAGAAAAGGTGTATGCCATGGGCAATGTAGGGGCAAACCCGAACAACAATGTCGTCACGGGTACGATTCTCCTAAACAACCGATATGCATCTATTTTATTTGATACCGGTGCCGATAGGAGTTTTGTATCTACTGCATTTAGCTCTCGAATTGTTATCACTCCAACTGCATTAGATCAGGATTATAATGTCGAACTAGCTGACGGGCGAATAGTTGGGTTAAACACTATTATCCAGGGTTGTACGTTAAACCTCTTAAATCATCCTTTCAACATAGACCTAATGCCCGTAGAACTAGGTAGTTTTGACGTGATAATTGGTATGGATTGGTTGGCAAAGTACCATGCCGTTATTGTCTGTGCGGAAAAGATCGTTCGTATTCCTTTTGGAGATGAAATTTTAATCGTTCGTGGTGACGGAAGCAGCAATAAACACGGGACCCGATTAAACATCATCTCGTGTACTAAGGCTCAAGAGTATTTAACGAAGGGATGTCACGTATTGTTAGCCTCAAAATAATGAGTCGAACAATGGAAGTTCGTTCATAACTATATTAGGTCTCAGTCATTAAATAATTATACGTTGTAATAGGCTACATGGGTAAACGGGCTCTTAAATGTAATCTAACCGGTCACGTATATCGGGCGAAAGCCCAAGTAATCCCGAGCCCGGCCCGTAGAAATACCAAGGCATGAAAGCCTCTTGGTATTAAGTATAAATACCCCTCTCCAAGTATGGAGAGGGTGTTGATTCTTGTTAATTCTCATTTGTAATTTTGCAAGTAATGATCCATCTTTTTCTTCTCTCTACCTTTCTCTCTCTAACTTCTCTCTACAATTCTTCCATTTTATCTCATCTTATTTTCTTGTTTCAATAATGAAGTGAAAGTGATATATTGGGTTCCGACATTTGGTATCAAGAGCCACGGGTGGGTTTAGTTTTTGTTAGTTTTCGTTGTTGATTCGTGTTTGTAATTTTTTTTGTGGTTTCGTTTTTTATTAAGCAAAAGTGGGTTCCAATTGGTTTCTTGCTCTTATAAGCTTATAGTCGTGGTTATGTCCCGGCGGTGCTAAGAAAAACGCAAGACGAAAAGATAGTGTTGTGTGGTGTCCCCCAATGGAACCTGACAACCAATAGACCTGAACTAGAGCGTGCTCAATGACCAAAACTAGATCTCACTTCAAGGATACCGAACGAAGGGTTTTCATTTTGGCCGAACTAGTCGTTCTTTGAGGGACCGATCGAGTACTTTAGTTTGGACCGAACGAGGGCTTTGTTAGCTTGGACCGAATTATATTGTAATTGTTAAATATTTTATTAGTTTACTAGACTTCCTTGAGGATCGAACGAGTCCTCACCTTGCAAGGACCTATCGAGTAGTTACTGCTTGGTCTACCCGAACTAGACTTTCCTTTGAGGATCGAACCGAGTCTCACCTTCAGGGACCGTATCGAGTAGTTTTCGTTTGGACGAACTAGATTTTTTCTTCGAGGATCGAACGAGTCTCATCCTTCGAGGATCGAACGAGTGGTGTGTTTGGATCGAACAAGGACAATCGAACTAGGACAATCGAACTAGTGAAATCACTTGTGGACCGAACAGAGAAACCGAACAGTTAACTCTCTTGTGACCGAACTAAAGGACCTAACTATTTGATTTCTTTTAGAACCGAACTACACAACCGAACCAACAAACCGAACAAGCATTGAACCGAACTAGGTGATTTACATAAGAACCGAACTATTTTTTTTTCTTCTTCACAAACCGAACTAGTCATTTTTTTTGGTTTACGGTTTTTTCTTGATTTTGTAAAATCCCGTGAAAGATACGATTCTTCTCTCGGTTTAAATCCAAGAATTGTAAAATCCCGTGAACATTAACTATAACTCACACACCACAACGAATCATTAAACCTGCATAGATCCTACAAATCCTTCTCACTTCATAATTCATCAATCATCCATCATGACGACTCTAATTGCAAATTCCATAACCGACAGTCAAATGCATAACAACATAATGGCAGCTGGATCAAGGGATCGTCACCAATGCATCAACAGGACATATGCACAATGGCGATCACGGTTCTTACGATACATTGATACAAGACCAAATGGTGATGCCTTACGAAAGTGCATTCTCACAGGTCCTTATACTCCAACAATGGTCACTACACCAGCTGTTCCGGCAACAGAGGATTCTCCGGAAGTTCCTGCAAAAACATCAGTCGAGACAGTTCTGAATATGACTCCTGAGAACAAAGCTCATTATGAATCTGAAAAAGAAGCGATTCATTTGATATTGACTGGAATTGGAGATGAAATCTACTCAACTGTTGATGCATGTCAGACAGCTCAAGAAATGTGGGAAGCCATCGAGAGGTTACAACAAGGTGAATCACTCAATATTCAAGATGTCAAGACAAACTTATTTTGGGAGTTTGGTCAATTCACTCTCACGATGGAGAGACAATTGAGTCTTACTACACAAGATTCTACAAGATGATGAATGAAATGATCAGAAACAATTTGACAGTCGCAATGATGCAAGTTCAACGTTCATTTCTTCAACAACTTCAACCAAATGGTCAAGATTTGGTCACGATTGGGAACAACAACACAAGTGGATGAAGTTTCAAATCATAAGCTCTTGACATTCTGAAACAATACAAAAGAAGTTGAATGAACTCCATGCTAAAAGAATGCCAAGAATCTAACCCAATAGCACTTGTTTCTACTGCTCAAAACACTTTATGCCAAGATCCTATTATCAAACACCAAAAATCACAAATCATATGCCACCAACAACCAAAGCTTCATTTCCAAACCAGATCTCAATGCAACTAAAGATACAAAAGGCAAAGAGATAGCCAAACCAATCACACCTCCATCTGATACAGCTTCTGAATAAGACCGAGATCCTGAACAAAGCTCAGAAGGACAAAGAGATGCAAAAGAATTTGGCCTCTCATTGCAAAGTAATCAAGAAACTCTACAAACCTACCAACACAACCTCAGAACTTCCTCAAACACCAGGAAAAAAAAAAAAAAAAAAAAAAAAAAAAAAAAAAAAAAAATAAACCAGAATGTGGATACTAATCCAAGAATACAAGACGACAATAGTTGGACATTTTTGAATCACAGGCATAAATGTTGGTTTGGGGCTAGGGAAACTGTAGGTGGTCTCAGGTAGTGCAACAGTCTGGGAACAGTGCTTTAACTGCAAGGAATTTTGGTCATTTATGCTAAGGAATCAGAAAGCCAAAACGGGTATAGAAGACTCTACGTAATCACTAGGAAAAGATGTTGCAGTGTAAACAAGCTGAGAAAGGTTTCAACTTCAAGCAAAGCAACCTGACTGCTAGCAGACACGGATGAGAAAATAGAGACAAGAGTTGGAACACATTACAGTTACAGCAAAGATTCAAAGGTTCAAAGCAGACTCAGGCACTGACGCTGACCATTGGAATAGTACACTACGAACTGATCTTCAATGTGTTTGCAATGACTTACAACATTTGAGCAATCTGAATCCAATTTACGTAACACATGTGTTAATGGAACGTGATATAAATGTCAATCTGACTCTCCGATATGTGTGATAATGATAAATCAGGATGACCAAAATGATGTAGAATTGATAATACGTGCTGCACCTGCTAAATTAATTGCTAATTTGTAAAGCTTGATTCATGACAATAAAAAGATACAAAAGCTCCTTAGAAAAAAGCAAATGCAACATTGCTCAAGAGTAACTAGTGCAAATCTATTCTTTCGGAAACTAGTAGAACTCTAGGAGAATCTAATTGTATCACGATAGTTTTTATTGCACTTCAAAACAATAACTGACGTTTGGAGAGCACAAGGCCTTTTAATATCGTACATTGACTATGACAAACTTGATGCGTAATTAAATGAACAAGGACATATTACTCAAAATGACAATGAAACATACAAAAGGTTTAAAAGTTAGGCCTATGAAATTCTGTTGTCCAAGCAAACACGATGAAATTAGTCAAACAGAGTCTTTAACTAGGTCACAATCGAAGGTCTGCAATGAGAAAACATAGGTAATAACGGATCTGAAACTAAAGGAAGAGAAAGATATGACAAAATGATTTCAAGGAACACCAATAAATTTTTTTGAATGAAATTGTTATTACAAACGGAGTCAATCAATCCAAACCATTCATATGTTAGCACCAAATGCCTACATTTAAATGAAGACCTACCATTGCCATCTAATGTACCTCAAAAAGCTCAAATAGCCTCCAGGTTATATGCGATCCACACAAGACCAATCTGTGCAACCAGACTCATCCCCGATAGGGAAGAGATTCTGACTCTTGCTGAAGAGAGTCGATCTAAATTGAATAAAGACTTAGTCAAACCATTTGACTACACGAAGTTAAATAGTCTTTATGAAATTTTCAAACCCCCAGCCCAACATTATGAAATTCAGTTAGCACAGGCAAATGCAATAAGAAAGAAAATGTGGAGAAAATCATTTGTAAAAACAAAACCAAATGTTTTCAAAAACATAGATTTCTTACCAGTGTCTAAATCAGTAAGCAAAAGTAGACAAGCATATAATGTCATGACAAACAACATTAATCATCTGAACGAACTCGTCAATCAAGCATGGGTAAAACATTCAAACGACCATCTTTATCTTCGACACCCAACTGCACAAGATATGGAAATCCTAGTTAAGAAATGTTTGATGCCCCTTGCCCTTAAGACTCAGAATGATAGTCTCGCGTTTATACATGAACTTAAGCAAGAAATGCATGCAGATTTAAAGTACGTTGAATCTCTTGAAGATGAACTTGATGAACTTGAATCTGATAAGGCAGAATTTTCCAACATGTATGATATGCTTTTGCAAGAATGTGTGTCTAAAGATGTTATGTGTTCTTATTTGCTAACTTCATCTGATTTAGATGAGATCACTGAATTACAATGCTTATATCTTCATAAAGTCATGGAATGTGACTGTCTTGCACAAAAGCTTTCTGAACAAACTGATTTTGTAAGTAAAGAGATTTACACTGAGCTTTTACAGCGTTTTGCTAGATTAGAAAAACACTCAATTTCTCTTGAAATCGCTTTACAAGAATGTCAAGTACAACTGAAAAATGACACAGTTTGCAAAGAAAGGGCGTCCAATGTATTTCGAAAAGAACGTGAACAATATGTTGAAATACAAGATTTGAAAGCTCAACTGCAAGACAAGAACATGGCAATAAGTGAGTTGAAAAAACTCGTTGCAAAATGCAAGGGAAAATCTGTAGACACTAAGTTTGATAAACCATCTGTTGTTCGACAACCAAATGCTCAAAGAATTCCAAAACCATCAGTTTTAGGAAAACCGGCTCCTTTTTCAGACTCTCTTGAGAGAAAATATTTTGCAAAGAAAAAGTCGGTTCCAAAAACTAATGAGTCAGAGGGTTTATCAAAACCAGTCACTCTACAGAATTTACCTAAGACAGCAATGCAAGCTGTAAGAAACACAAATGTGATTAAACCAGGCATGTATCGCATTGCAAGTAGTACCACACAAACTAGAGCACCACAGTTGAATCAGACTTTTAGGAATACTAATCCTCGCGCTTCTACATCTACAGGAGTAGCTCACAAAACTAATGTTAGCAGACCACAGCCTAGGAGCAATCAAATGAAAGATAAGGTCGTGCCATACACTAGTCATGCGAAGCTTAAGAAGACTGAAGTAGAAGAACACCCTAGGATTTCTAGTATTTCTAATAAAACAAAGTCTGTAACTGCGTGTAATGACAGTTTAAATTCCAGAACTTCGAATGCTAATGCTGTTTGTGCTACTTGTGGAAAATGTGTGTTTAATTCGAATCATGATGCTTGTGTTTCTAAATTCTTGAATGACGTGAATGCTAGAACTAAGAAGCCTAATGTAGTGCCTATTAGTACTAGGAAACCCAAAAGTCAAGCGAACAAATCTGTTGCAACACCCCATAAGAAAACAGTTGCATCAGAATCCACTATCACAAGTTCCAAGAGTTACTATAGGATGCTATATAAGAAAACGAGTAAGGCGTGGAAATGGTGGATAGCACAACAATGCCCATCAACATACAAATGGGTTCCTAAAACACAGAAGAAATGGGTTCCTAAGACACAAAAGAAATGGGTACCTAAAGTTAGGAATGAAAGTGTGCCTAAAAGAGTTAGTTTTGCCGTAGATAATACATCTAGGATAACTAATGTCTTGAAACTCACAAACACTTTAGGATCCAATTTGTCATGTGTTCCATCGTCCTCTACTTCTCTTGCAGATTGTACAACTCATCCTATTCATTGTTGACTCTGGATGCACCAAGCATATGACGGGCAATGTATCACTGCTGTGCAATTTTGTTGAGAAATACTTGGGTACCGTTCGTTTTGGCAATGATCAATTTGCTCCAATTCTTGGTTATGGAGATTTGGTTCAAGGAAACATCACGATCAAAAGAGTTTACTACGTCGAAGGTCTCAATCACAATCTTTTCTCAGTTGGTCAATTCTGTGATGCGGATTTGGAGGTTGCATTTCGGAAATCTACGTGTTTTGTTAGAGATCTTCAGGGAAACGACTTACTATCCGGTAATCGTGGATCTGATCTCTATACAATATCCCTTCAAGAAACAACCTCATCAACTCCAATCTGTCTCCTGGCTAAAGCCTCACCAACTCAAGCATGGTTATGGCATCGAAGACTTTCTCATCTCAACTTCGACTACATCAACTTGCTTTCAAAGAAAGATATTGTGATTGGTTTACCAAAACTGAAGTATGTCAAGGATCAACTATGTTCCTCTTGTGAAGTGAGTAAAGCAAAACGAAGCTCATTCAAGTCAAAGACTGTTCCAAGTTCAAAAGGTCGGTTGAATTTGCTTCACATGGACTTATGTGGTCCAATGCGGGTTGCTAGCATCAATGGGAAGAAATATATTCTGGTAATTGTCGATGACTACTCAAGATATACTTGGACACTCTTTCTACGTTCCAAGGATGAAACACCAGAAGTTTTAAAAGACTTTCTCACGATGATCCAACGAAATCTTCAAGCCCCAGTAATTTCTGTTCGCACTGACAGAGGCACTGAGTTCTTAAACAAGACACTTAATGCATTCTTTAAAGAAGAAGGAATTGAGCATCAAACTTCTACTCCTCGAACACCTGAACAGAACGGCGTTGTCGAAAGACGAAACCGCACTCTCGTTGAGGCTGCTCGAACGATGCTTTCAGCTTCTAAACTTCCTTTATTCTTTTGGGCTGAAGCAATCGCAACCGCATGCTATACTCAAAACAGATCAATCATCATCCCAACTCATGAGAAAACGGCATATCACATCATTAATGACAGAAAACCCTCAATCAAACACCTTCACATCTTTGGTTGTACATGTTACCTAACCAGAGATGGTGAAAATTTGGATAAGATGAAAGAAAAAGGGGATTCATGCATTTTGGTGGGATACTCCACTCAGTCAAAGGGATATCGTGTATACAACAAGAGAACAAGGCTGATAGTTGAATCCATCCATCTCAGATTTGATGAATCAAAGAGATGTCAAGACGACCTGTTGACTTGAATGACACTTCAGGCCTCGTCCCCAACGACAAAAGGCTCAGATAATGACAACCCTGACCCCTACACCAACACTACAAATGTTTTCTCCCTTCACAATACAACAGTTCCATCACAACAGGAGTTGGATCTTCTTTTCGGTCCTTTGTACGATGAATTTTTCAATGATGGTACTTCTCGTGTCAACAAGTCTTCTTCTCCCACTGATAATTCTGTTCACAAGACACAACACACTTCATTGAATTATTCAACCTACATCAGAACCATCAACTCCTACAAATGCTCATGCTGAGGAAAACAACGTTGATCAAGCAGAATTTACCAATCCTTTCTGTACACCGGTACAAGAAATTGCTGAGTCTTCCTCACGCAATATTGGTAATTCAAATGTGCATACCTTCAATCAACCTCGAGATTCTGAATACCGATGGACAAAAGATCACCCATTAACTCAAGTTCGTGGAAATCCATCCAAGCCAGTGCAAACAAGACGACAACTTGCAACCGATCCTGAAATGTGTATGTTCGCACTCACCGTGAGTATTGTTGAACCGAAAAACATTAAGGAGGCAATGGCTGATTCAGCATGGATAGAAGCAATGCAGGATGAACTTCATCAGTTTGACAGACTACAAGTCTGGGAACTCGTTGACAAACCTTTTGGCAAGAACGTAATCAAGCTAAAGTGGTTATGGAAAAACAAAAAGGATGAAGACCAAACTGTAATTCGCAACAAAGCACGACTTGTAGCAAAGGGTTATGCTCAGGAAGAGGGTATTGATTTCGACGAATCATTTGCTCCAGTTGCTCGCTTGGAGGCTGTCAGGATCTTTGTCGCATATGCTGCACACAAGTCTTTTCCAATTTACCAGATGGACGTGAAAACGGCATTTCTTAATGGTCCATTGAAGGAGGAGGTTTATGTTGCACAACCAGACGGATTCGTTGATCCTGATCATCCAGACAAAGTTTACCGTCTAAGGAAAGCTCTATATGGATTGAAACAAGCTCCGAGAGCCTGGTATGATGAACTCTCAAAATTCCTGATTTCCAACGGTTTTACTAAAGGTATCATTGACCCGACTCTATTCACGATAAAATACGGGGAGGACATTCTACTTGTGCAAATTTACGTTGATGACATTATTTTTGGTTCCACAAACCCTAAATTTTCAAAACGTTTTGAAAAATTAATGCACGGTAGATTTGAGATGTCCTTAATGGGGGAAATGAAATTCTTTTTAGGACTTCAGATCCACCAATCCCCACGAGGTATTTTTATCAATCAGGCCAAATATACTTTAGAGATTCTGAAAAAACATGGTATGGAAAAAGGACAAAGCATTGGTACACCAATGGCTACGAAACCTAAATTAGATGCAGACTTGAGTGGTGAACCCGTAGACCAAACTGACTATCGTAGCAAAATCGGGTCACTCATGTATCTGACATCTAGTAGACCAGACATAGTGCAAGCTGTATGTTATTGTGCAAGATATCAAGCAAGACCGACTGAAAAACACCTCAAAGAGGTTAAAAGGATCTTTCGATACTTAAGAGGTACCATTCACATGGGACTCTGGTATCCGAAGGGTTCTGGCTTTGAACTAACAGCTTTTTCAGATGCCGATCATGCCGGTTGCCTTGATACTCGCAAAAGCACTTCTGGAGGAATACAGTTCCTAGGTGATAAGTTAGTCAGCTGGATGTCAAAGAAGCAGGACTGTACTACAATGTCATCAGCAGAGGCTGAGTACGTGGCGTTATCTGCAAGTTGTGCTCAAGTAATGTGGATGAGGACACAGCTTAAGGATTATGGCTTCAACTACAACAAAATACCGTTGTATTGCGACTCTCAGTCAGCCATAGCAATATCATGCAACCCCGTGCAGCACTCCCGTACCAAGCACATCCATACTCGGTATCATTTCATCAAAGAACAAGTTGAAAATGGTATAATTGAAATGTACTTTGTCAGAACTGAATACCAATTGGCTGACATGTTTACTAAAGCCTTACCCGAAGATAGGTTTCAGTATCTTGTCAGACGAATTGGTATGAGATGTTTGACTCCAGCAGAACTGGAGGTTCTGACAAACGAATCTGCTTGATAACCCATCAAACATCGACTTGTACATATTTTTAAGAAAAGAAAAATACAAAAATATAAAATTTCAAAAAGAAAATACAAAATCAAAAAATCAGAAAATGTTTCAAAAAATATTCTTCTCGACATGTCTCTTGGAATCGATAACATCTACGTACCTAGAAATGTTGATTAACATCGACACGGGCGTGTAGATGAAGTTCGAACAGGAGTTTCAAATGCTTTCAAAACATGTCATTTCTAATTTTTCTTGATGGCTTATGTGCAAATATCAGTACGTAACCCGGACTTCAAATAAAGGAAAGCTTATCTATAAAGATAACTTATCCTAACAACGAGAAATTCAACTTTTCTCGGTCTTGAGCTGTTCTTACAAGACATTCAAAGTTTTAAGCTCAAGAAAAAGGACAGTGTATGCATAAGTGCGCTTACCCTTAGAGTTAGAAGAGAAGTCTTCTAACATGATGCTTTTCAAAATGTTGAACACAATTTTTTCAAGAATTTCTCACTGACAATTCATAATCTTTCAAAAATATGTGTTCAACACTCCATCTTTCAAGGGGGAGTTTTTTGAAAAACAACATTTAATGAGTTTGGATACATCATCTCATGACCATTCTTATGTATTCAAACCATTCCCAAAAAGTCTCTTAATAACAACAAGATAATAATGACAATTCAATAGAATGATAGTTATAAGATGACTAAGTGTTCAACCTCAATTTTATATTCCTTTTACAACTTGGTATCATTGTTTTTGGTGTCAAACATATGTAAAATTGAGGGAGAGCAAGTTTATGTTCCATGTATATCATGCTAAGTAAAAGTTTTCCCCATGGTATTCCAAGACAAATTTTAATCACAAAGTATTTCAAAAACTAAGTGAATTAGTATTTAAAATAAGGGGAGAAATGTATTTAAAATGTGATCTTGAAAATAATAAGTGATCTTATCGACTCAAAGTGCTTGATACTCTTCGAAAAAGGTTTTATGGTTACGATCTCATACCCTACAACATCTTATTTCACGACGATTCTGAAGGACCATAGGTGGTAAGTTTTAGGTATTTGTCCTATGATCAACCAGTACGGACGGGTATCTACCCAAGGACACTCCATAGTTAGAAATAGCATTCCTTAGGTATGATTGGAGATGAATGTGTATAAGGGAAGAATGCCGACTAAGATTGAGCTAACACTGGAACAATCACAACAAGGTGTTAGTAATGACGTCTTGGTAAGCATTGAAGGGGTTGAAGAATTAAAAAGAAATGTATGGATAAAGGTGAAAAGAAGAAGCCCTCAACACAAATTAAGGCAGCAATCCGGGTCAATACATATGCTATCAGAATCACAATGTTGATTGCTGCATTGAAGATGACATCATAGGACCCAGGATTCCATATGCCAACCCTTCCTTTCCATTCGCGGCATTTCTTCAAAAAGAAACTTGTGCATTTGTCTATGGTGATACACACGACTTATATTGACTTTCTTTACTCCGAGTTAGTTAAGATTGAATAGGTGGCAGTCTACTCAGCCTACCGATTACCAAAAAAACCTAAATAACACTAATCGAGTTCTAGAGCAAGGAGTATCATCAAATAAATCTCATTTGGAACATATGTAGGATCCTAGATCTTTTCCCATGGTGACAAATCCACAAAGATTATGGCAAAAAAGAAAAGAGATTAAACATTAAAGAACTTTTGGATGAAAGAAAAACAAAGTGGTTGCTCAAACCCTTAGATGAAAAATAATAATGAAGTAGCTAACCTCATTTTGACTAAACTAGTGTATTTATACTAACTAGATTTGCCTTTGAGGCTTTATTTTTAGGCTTTTTACTCTTGGCCCGCTATACATAAATAACATCAATTAAACATTGTTTTCAAGCTAGACTTTTGTCTTGTTATCTTCGAGTGACCGAAGGCTTCTTTGTTCGGGTCCATTATGTAATTTCCTAACAATCTCCCCTAGATGAGTGTAATGAGAAGTTAGCTCACTCGTGTTGTCTTTTAGACTCGATGTTGATAGGGTACTTCACATTGATTTGTGCTTTGGTAATTCATTCTTTATACCATTTGATCATGATCTTTACTTGTTTTTAAGTTTATTCTTTGAATTACTTTGTGATTCTTCTTTCACTTTGGACTTTGCCATACGTGATCTTTAGTCTAACATGCTCATATCTGTTCGCGGAATCTTGGGAAGCTTATGATGATGTATCTTCTTCTAATCTCCATAGTTTAGCATTTGAAGAGATATTGATTTTAAGAGATAGTGCGGGAAGCTTTTGAATGTAAGCTCTTCTTGAATTAATTGAATACTGTGGTATGGAGATGAGCTATTGTCCTTGCATCGGTTATATGCATCGTCATTCGCCATCGATAGAACAATTTAGTCACCAACAAAAACATTTTTCTATTTCAAATCCACTTAATGTGTTTCTAGGAAAAAACAATTTTGTGGAAACACACAAAGGTTTTATATTTTGAAAGGGGACCCCCCCCCCCCCCCCCCCCCGAGTATAGACGATGATCAATCCTGGTCGGTTACATTAACCTCTGATTTCCGTGAGGATCAATGATTTTTCACTGCTCTCGCTTTTACCTCGAACTAGAGGAGCATTCAAGATTAGTAGTTCATCACAAGAACTTTTTGACAGGTTTCCGGCACGTTGACAAGCTAGTTCCTTCTAATACCTAAGTATCAGATTCCCTAATGTTCGCCGTGCTCAGACAGATGTCCGAAAAGACTAAACACACGATAAGTATTTCTATAATAGAATGGCTAAGGTTAAAGACGTGGTCAGTACAGTTACTATCTGCTGACTATACCGAATAATTCCTCTATCAGCGTTTTTACTTCTTTATAAAATTAAGTACAGTAGAAGGCCTCAATGTGGCAAAGATGCTTTGAAAACAAAACATTCGATGTGTTATAAAAATTTGTTGGGGCACACAAACGAAAGTTTATCAGAATGCCTTGATCGGATGTTTGAAAAAATATATCCCGAAAAGAATATGGATAGTGCCCTTGGGAAATCCAAACTTGTACGAGTACTTGTAAGGAAAATACACTTCACTAGGGGCGCAGTCCGAAGATCCAGGCCATGAGATTCATACGAATACCTGGTGTACAACATCTCTTTCTCTCAGTCATTCCATAAGATCACTTTCGACGAACATGAAACAAAAGCATTTCTTTGTCAGTTATAAGATACTGTGTTATAACAATAAACTTTTTGTATCTTGACATTTTTGATATTTTAACACATTATGATCCCACCTTACACACGTGCGTCTCGGATAATCGAAAGATAGTGTTGTAGCAATGCATGGATAGGACTTTAGCATTTTTACGAATCAAAGAATCATTAATTATCCGCCATTTTACATGTTTAGTCACATTCTATCCCCGATCAAAAAGTATGAAACTTGTGAATGGTTTTGATCTAGAGTGGACTTAAAACTTGTTTCAATCTCCCCCTCAACGTATGAGGTGGTGAAAGAGCGTAATTATCACAACACCTGTGGTAGCAATTGAATCAAGACCTTTAGATATACCCAGAACAGGAATTGATACTGCATTCTGTCATTAATGTGGTAAACAGTTGGTTGTTTCGAACTTTCTCCAATAGGAATCTAGCAACAGTGTGGCCATTTGAACCTGCAACACTGTTTAGTAGTACTGATTCTCCCCCTCAAACTATGGAACCCGTGTTCTATTGATTAAGAAAGAGTATAGTTCACAGGTCTGATTTGGTAATCCGAATGTTTGATAAAACAAGTTGTTTATGAGAAAAATGGTTCGGTGTCGTAGACAACTTCTTGTCTGTAAAGAAATAATGCACTGAAACGTACACTAAATCTCTGGGTTAAGACCGGGTTACAGTCTGAAATAACTACAAGCCATGAATTTTTTTTTTTTTAATATAATATACAATGATACAATGCTTTAGCCTTTCAAAAATACCAGATAACCCCTTGGAACCAGCCTTTCGATCACTAAGTTTGCAAATCGGTGTAACCTTAGGAGATCAAAGTAACTTTGCGACTCCACGCTCGTCTCACGCTCTCCCACGACCCCCCTCCCGGGTAGTTATAAAGGCCAACAATGGGTTCCATTATCCTAGTTAAAGGACAGTTATCATACAACGCAAAATGTCGTCCAGTGGGTTTCCACTGAGGCTTAACACTACCACAACCTTTCTAGTTGGTCTCAAGCTTTGTCTAGTAGTGTTCACATTATGATTCCTGGTTGCTTTCCAAACCTGCTTAGTATGATTCACACTATGTTTGTCCTGGGGGGTTTTGGTATTCACAGACTTCAAAGAACGAATCACAAACTGATTATGGTCAACAACATTCAACTTCCTATTGTGATATGCTGCTCTCCTCGCGTTCACACTTTTATTGGGCAAGATATGATGGTTCCAAGTGTGTCTCTTATTCATAGTTTGCTAGATTCATAAAATATAAAAAAAAATAACAAACATATAACCAACACCACACAACACACCCCCCCCAAAAAAAAAAAAAAAAAAAAAAAAAAAAAAAAAAAAAAAAAAAAAAAAAAAAACCCCAAAAAAAAAAACAAAAAAACCTCCCAAAAAAAAAAAAAAAAAGAAAAAAAAAACTAATAAAAAAAAATGGCAGGTTTGGTTCTTGTAGACAAATTCACAGGAACATTTAGGCTTTTTGTTTGTTGCAATGTTTGGGTTTTTCTGTGTGGGTCTATTTGAAGTCTGGAGGTTCATGAAAAGTAACTTGCTTTTTTCTTAGGCAACGGGTGTTGTTTTTACCAGTTGTCTTTTTTGAGGCTGGAATGACTTTGAAACTCTTGGTATTACAGACCTGAAGCAAGTACTTTGGTTTGTCAGAGGTTCTTGAGGTCCAATCTTTGTTTTACATGCACTAGGGCTTTCAGCTTGGTCTTTTTCAGAAGTTTAAAAAGCACGAAGCTTTTCAGTGTAAGCAGTACGTTGTGTGAGTATTAGCTTTGTCAGCTTTCATCAATAAGTCTTTTCAGACTTCACATTTTCTACCTTAGGCCAATCTAGATGAATCCTAAGGGATCAGGTAATTGTATCTTTCAACTGAATTCCTGTCAGGTTTCTAACGCCCTGTTTGGTCACAAAATACCCTTCAGTGGAATCCTACATTCAACACTTTCATGATGTGATAAGAGCATCTAAATTCTTGGATAGTGTATCTTTTCCCTTGAAGCTGTTGTCTCTTAACTTGTTGAATTTCAAAAATTGCATTGGAGGCACTAGAAGTGTCTAGTGCACTGTTTGTAGTTTTGAACTTTTTATGTTTGTAACACTAACATAATACTGGGTTCGAGAAATGCAAAACTTTCTCAGATCAGAAATTAGATGTTTATGTTTTGAAATCTCAGCTTCTAGTTCTAGACTTTAGTGTGTTCCCTATCGCATGCAGATCTAAGATCGTCACACAGGCAATTCAAACTAGGGGGCACAACAATATCGGAAGTAAGCACAATAAAGCAGATATCTTTTTCTAAACACTCAGCAATTAAGCATTCATTTATGATTAAAAGATTTTTCTTTCTCTAATTCTTATGGGTCAGGTTCTTGTATCAAGAACACATTGTATATTCGCTCAAATTCATCAAATATCTGTTCAAATTCTTTTATCTCTTTGGAAAATTGTATCATTAGCAGCTTGGATAGGTTTTTTGAAATGGTCGTAAAATTGGTACCAGGTTGTTGTTCAACAAACTGGTTTGCATAATTCAAAACACATTCAGAAAACATAGTCTGGGTCTTTGTGTTGTTCTTCTTTTTTAGATACCTTCAAGTTGAGGAAAGACAACAATTAACGTTTCGAACAGGAAGACTGGTCAAGTACTGGACTGGAGGTCGACTTTAACAACAAAATAGGAGGAGTAGCAAGGCGTGGTTGTGATTTTACTAGCTTGACTAGCAATTTCGTTTGCCAGAAAGCAATTCGCCTGATATCCTGAAAGGTCCTTTACTGAGGATTACGAACATAAGGGCATTTAACTTCTCATAGAAGCCATTCTTGGTGTCTCGAAACATGCTCTGGATTTTTCGTTCTTCTCTTTTTCTGCCTAACAACTTTGGTGTCACTAAGACCTCTTCACTATAACCACTAGTATACTAACAGGATGTGATTGGGATGCAAAGGGTAGACGCATCATACCAAAACAGGTTGAGCACGCTTGGCCATATAACTAGACCTGGGTTACGGGTGCCTCGGACCCTGTCACTTGTGCAAGTCTTTGGTTGCCTTTTAGGTTTCTTTGAAAGCATGGACTTAGTTTGTGTTGGCATGTTAAATCTTCCTTGAACTATCTCTTGTCAACTTTGTAGCAGTTTTTAAACAAAATATTTCATCTAGATAGCTATCTGCTAGTTTTCTTTTCTCAGAAAATTCTTTTCCTTTTCAAGATTGTAAAAATGCAATTGATTTTTCTTTCCTAAAGAGTGACTTTAAGCAAATCTTTTACTTCGGACAAGTTTCAGCGTTACGCTTATTACGTCTGAATCCACTAGGCTTTGTCCTGTCTAACTTTGTTTTCAAAGATCAGGTTTGACCTGGTGGGTATTTAGACGACATATTTCTTGCTTGCATTGAAGAAGCTCATTTTTTTAAGGTCCTATATTTCCAAACATTTTATTGGTTAACCTTAGCATGATCTTCTAGTGGGTTTTGCTAAGTCAGTTTAAGATGGCAGTCATAGATAGACTTATCAGATGTGGTCAGCAGACTACCTCAGTTGGAAATTATGGCTTCGGTGTCAAGAAGTTTCTGCGTTACGATTTGAATCGTATTGTTCTTCAATTTCAGTCTCAGCATCGGTGTCTAATGTTCTTACTGGTTGCATCTCCTGAATCGATAATCCAACATTATCATAGATTTGATTGTCATTGGATTGTGTTCCTATTGGACCCTGCCCCACCCCCCCCCCCCCCCCCCCGGATTTTCGTAGGTTGCACTAGGGATGAAAAGTTGGCATGAAAGCAACAGCGCATTGGGGCCTTCATCCACGTCTGGTCATATGCATCATCATTATTGGCTTGAAAACATGTGTGTTGTAGTCGTGCCTCGAGGTTGATCATATGGTGCAGTGCATTCTTCATCAGCGCAGGAATGCTTGCAGCTTCAGCATCTAACACATCTCCTTTCTCTTTAGCTTCCCATCGTAAAGCTTTTTCTTTGAAGTAATGTCAGAGTCCTTCTTTCTCTTATGTTTCTTTACACTACTGCAACAGGTCCTTCTCCTCTGCGGTTGTAACCATTATCTCTTCTTGCCTCGAGCACCTGTATTACCATTATTACCTGGAGCCTTCCTCTGAACTGGTTCAGTAACAATGTGACCATCATGCACCGTAGCATGAGTCCTTGAGTTGGAGGAAGTCCGGAGCTGGTTGTTGGTGGGTGGAAACTGCTTTTGGAAACCACTTAAGAGATTAGCAATCTGAGTCATAGTGGCCATCAAAGCGTCATTCGGAGACTGAGCAGTAGGTTGAGGACTAGGAGTTGAGGGTGATGAAAGAGCAGGTGCAGATGTGGTGTGAGCAACATAGGCCAGTGGATCAACAATACTTGTAGACTGCTCCTGTTTCTTGAGAGTCTTTTTGGCATGAGGCTCATAGGCTTTGAGATGAGTATAGATCTGAACATAAGGTGTGGTTGAGATATCCATGTTCTGTTTGACATTAGTCACATACTTACCCCAATAGGCTGGAAGATTGTTGACAAATTTAGTGTTCATCTGATGAGTAGGGATTTCGAGCTGAGTAATCTTCATGTCATTCACAAGCTTGTGGAAACGCACAAAGTAGTCATGAATGGACTCGTTTCCAATGGCACGAAAGCGTTCGTACTCATCAAACAGATCTTCCTTCCGTTGTTGTAGAGTTCTTCCCGATCCTTGCATAAGTAGTTCTACATTGTTCCAAATCTCCTGAGCAGTGCTTGTCTGATTGAGTATGTTGAAGATGTGTCGGGGAAGACCTTGACTGAGGATGATTTCAGCTTGAGTATCAGCCATTTCGAGCTTGTTTTCTTCGTCATTGAACTCAGAATCAAGCTTTTTCCTCGGTGCGGGCACAATAGTAGAACCAGTAGGTGGAGGATCTGTGACCATCGGGTGAGGTGTAGGTCCATTCTGAATGGATTTCCATATAAGCTTCCCATTTGGTTTCCCTCGAATGTACCTTTGTATGCGAATTTTCCATGAATCGTAATCATCTTCAACTAACATTGGTGGACGGGTATCGGTACCAGCTGCATTTGTTTCTTCATTGGTTGCCATTGAATAACGTTGTTTATGAATGATCTGATCTTAAGTGATTGTTGATTGGTGATTTGGTTTGAAGTTTATGATTTTCGGGTAAATTTTGAAACAGTAAAATGCTGTTTTGAGGGCCTAAATGACTCCGAATGGCCAAAAAATGACAGGGCTCTGGGAAGGGAGAACTCGGGTTTTGGCGGGGGGGGGGGGTGGTCAGTATGGGGGGACGGCCTGGGTGGAGGAGTGAGCACAGAGGTGGGAGAGTAGGGCGTGGGTGGGGGGTGGTAGAGGGAGGGCAGGGAGGCGAGAGGGAGGGGCGTTGCGCGAAGGGAGTGGTGGAGCAGGGGAATTGGTGGGGGTACGGGCTGTGGGGGTGTACGTCTGAGGGGTAGGGGGGTCAAGGTAAGGGGGGGAGGCGGGCGTGTGGAAAAGGGCTGGGGGGAGAATGGGGGCTAGGCGTGTTTGTGGGTGGTGACGTGAGTGGGTGGGCGACGTGAAGAAGGACAAGGCGCGGGTAAAGAATGGGGAAAGGCAGGGGAGGGAGAGGTGGGGTGGTCGAGAGTATGGGGGAGGGGGACGAAGATGGAGGAAGGTGGGGGGGAGGGTGTGGGGTCGGATAGCGAGTGAGGGCTTGTGGGGAAGGGGGGGCGCGGGAGTGGGAGAGGGGGATGGAGGGGCGAAGATCCGGATACGGACGGGGGGGGATGGTGGAAGCGGGGTTGTGGGGGTTGAGTGGTGCGGGATGAGGGTGGTTGGGGCGCGGAGCTACGGTGGCGGTTGGGGATGAGGGGGGTAGGTTGGGGTGGGCGGGGTGAGTGAGGACTGGGGGGAGCAGGGTGTGGCGAAAGCGATGAGGGAGCCGGTGTGCTGGGAAGTGGAGAAAAGGATGAAAGTCAGTATAGGGAGGGGGTGGGCAGGGGGGTTGCGGACAAGGGCGAGGGAGGGCGGGAAGGAGAGGGATAGGGATGGGATGTTACGTGAGAGGGCGGGGTCTAAAGAGGTATTGGCGGGGGTGCGGGTGGCGGGGAGGCGTGGGGGTGGGGGGGGCATGGGAGTCAGGGGGGGGGTTGTGAGTGGGTGGTTGAGGGCCTAGGTGGAGGAATGGGTCAGGGGTGGGGGGGGATGCAGTGCTAGGAGGGGTGTGAGTAGTAGTGGGAGGGGTGACAGGGTCAGGGGGGGCGGTGGTGGAGCGAGGGCTGGGTGCGGGGGAGGTAAGAGGGTGGGGAGGGGGGGGGTGGCGTGGTGGGAGACATTGAAGGAGGGTTGTGGTGGGGTGGGTGAGTGAAGGGGATTGCGGTGGGGGACCGAGGGTGACGGGGGGAGGTATGAGGAAGGCGGGCTGTGGTGGGTGGCATAGAGGGCTGGGGGCGATAGGATTGTGGGGTAAGTGGTCCGAGTGGGGCGCGGAGGAGGGGAGTGGAGGAATGAGTGGCAGGTTCGCTTTACGAAAAGAGAGCGGTTGGGGAGGGGGAACGGGGGGGGAGAGGTTGGTTTGGAGGAAGGTAGGGGGTTGAGGGTGAAGGGGACGGGAGGGGGGATGGGTGTATTTTTTCGGGGGGTGATAGTGATGGTCGGTGGGACAGGGGGGAGCTGAAACGCTGCGGTCGGGAGGGGTACAGTCGGGTAGTGATGGGTAGTGGGAAAAGAGAACGAACGTACGTTGCGGAGCGAGAGGAGTAGATGGGGGAGGAAGGGCTAAGGAGGGCGGGCGCACCGGTGGAGGCGGTGGTGGACGGGGGGGGGGGTGGGTGGGAGGGGGAGTACCCACGGTAGAGGTGCCTGGAATCAGTGCTAGGAGGGCGGGGTGGAGGAGGTAGGCGCGAGGCGGCGAGGACGGCTGCCGAAGGTTCATGGGGGTGGAAGCGGGGTTCACGAAATCTTGAGGGTTGGTGGAGGATAGGTGTGGGGGAGCGCGAGGTTAGATGAGTTGGCCAGGGGGGTGGGAGACGGTTGGTAAGGTAAGGGTCTTCGTGGGGCGCTGGGGGTCATATGGAGAGCGGCGGTTGATAGAGCGAAGGTAGATGTGCTGGGTAGTAGGATTGGTACAGAGGAAAGGGGCTAGAGGGGGCGAGATGGGGGGGGAGGGGGCGAGCTAGGGGGG
This sequence comes from Tanacetum coccineum, assembly GCA_026074375.1. NCBI lineage: Eukaryota > Viridiplantae > Streptophyta > Magnoliopsida > Asterales > Asteraceae > Tanacetum > Tanacetum coccineum. The sequence continues at coordinate 50,501 of BQNB010009201.1, forward strand.
GTTAGGTTGCTTGGGTGCTGGGGGAGGGGGTGGGGGTGAGGTTCACGAAGGGTGGTGAGGGAGGGGGGGGTTGGGGGGGCGAGGGGGGGGGGTCACAAGGGGGCGTGATGGGGGTGGCAGGGATTGGGGGTGGGGGGGTGGTGGGGAATGATGTGGGTGGGGGCTGTCGGTGGGTAGGGGGAGGGGATCGGCGGCGGAGGGATGTGGGACGTGGAACGGGGAATTCGAGTGTAGCGAGAGGGGTTAGGGTGGGTGGGGTGGGGGCTGGGTGAGGCAGTTTAGAGGTACGGGTGAGGTGTGGGGGGGGGGGGGTGTGGGGTAGTACAGGGCGGAGTGGAGGGGCTATGGGGCTGAAATTGCCGGGAGAGGCGGAGTAGGGGGGGGGGAAGAGGACTGTAGTGGGTGCTAGGGAGGGGGAGGGAAGTGTCGCTGAGGGAACGGGGTGGGGCATGGGCGGTTAGCGGATGAGGTCTGGGTCAGCGCAGGGGGGAATGGGGGGTTGCGGGCTGGGAGGGAGGTGTAAGGGCTGAGGGGTGAGGGAAGGGGTGCGTGATGGGAGGGGGAGGTGTGAGGGGACTGGGGGAGGTCGGCGGTGGGTGTAGTGGGGGCTGAGGGAGGGAGGCAAGGGGGCATGAGGGGGGAAGTAAGATGTTGTTGGAGCTGTTGAAGGGAGGCGGGGGGGTGTGTGTGGGTGAGGGGTGGGGAGTAGGTGAGCGTAATAGGGGCGAAGATAGGGCCGGGGAGAAACGAGACGGGGGAAGGGCGGGTGGTGAGAAGATATGGGGGGCGAGGGGGAGGCGAATGATGCATGCGGTTGGAGTTTAGGGTTGGTGGGGGGGGGTTGGGTGGGGCGGGGGTGCTGAAAGCGAGTTGGGTAGGAGGCGTGGAGATGGGACGTGGGAAGAAGGGTCTAGCAGCGGGAAAGGGGTCGGGGGGAGGGTCCACTAGGGGAGTTGAGAGGAAACATAGCAAATGGGGGGGGGGAGGGTGAGGTGCGGGGGGGGGGGGGGGGGAGAGGGTGGGTGAGACGGGTGAGGGGGGGGGTGGGGACGAGCAGTACCTGTTCGAATGTACGAATGGCAGGGAAGGGGCGGTTTAGGGGGGCAGGGCGTGGAGGGGTAAGGGGGGAGAGTGGACTCCTACGCAGAGGTGAGGTTGGGTAGGAGGAGCAGAAGGGGGGGGACAGTCGGGGGGGCGGGGGGGGACGAGGGTTTTGCGGGGGGTGGTGGGGCGATATAGTTGCAAGGAGGGTGGAGAGGGCGGCGGGGCAGATGAGGGGGCGTGATGGGTATGGAGAAGGGGGGTGAGGAGGGGGCGGGGGGGAGGGGGTGGGCGGTCGTGTAGGGCGAGGAATGGGGACGGGGAGGTCATTTGGGGCGTTGGGCGTGGGTGGGTGGAGTTGGGGGGGAGGGAAGGAGTTGGGGGGTCGTAGGGAGGGGGTGCTAGGAAGGGAGCTAGGGGGGAGGCAGTGGGGGCAAGAGATGGTGTCGTGAGGAGGGGAGCGATGGGTTTAGGGGGGGGCGGAGGGGGGATGCGGGAGGGGAGGGGTGGGCGGAGCGAAGGCTGAACCATAGAGGGTGGGGGCGGCGGGGGGGAGAAGGGGAGTGGAAGATGGCTTTGGGAGAGGGAAGTGGAGTTCGGGGGGCGGGGGGGTTATGAAAGGCGAGGCGATGGGGAAGGGCTAGGGGGAGAGGTAACGGGGGGGGTTGGGCGTGTGAGCGGGGGAAAAGGGGGTGGAGGGGCAAAGGGTGACTGAGGCGCTGGGGAAGGTTCCCGGGGGGATTTGTGAGTTAGAGGGGAGGGTGGGAGGGGTTTGGGGTGGGGGGGCGAGTGAGGGACGGGGAGGGGGAAAGGCCGGGGGATCGGGGAAAGTGGGGGTCACGGAGGGGGGGGCGGGAGAGGGGATGAGGGGGAGGGGGAGGAGGGCTTATCTGTGAGGGGGCGAAGGGTAGGGGGCGCGGGAGGGAAAGTCCGGGAGAGGAGGACGGCATCGGGCGGGCGGAGGGAAGAGGGGAGAGTAAAGCGGGAAGGGAGGGGAGGAAGGGGGTGCGGTGGGTAGTAGGGCGCGGAGAGATGGGGGTGGGGGGCGGGGGATTGGGACTAGGGGCGAGGGGGGGTTGGTAGGGGGCAAGGCTCGAAATGGGCGGGGGGTTGCTAAAAGGAAGGAAACGCGGCGATAGAATGTGGGCGGGGAGGGGGAGGAGGAGGGTGAGGTGTTGATGGGGGGGGAGAGGGATGGGATCAGGAGGGGGGGGCAGTGGGGTGGGAGGAGAGAGAGAGTGGGGGGGGGAGCATGGTCGTTGGTAAGGTAGAGGCGGTAAATTAGGTACGTTGGGGCGGGGTTGGGCAAGTGGGAAAGATAGTGGAGCGGGAGAGGGCGTAGGGCGGAAGCTGGTAGGCCTGGATGGGCTGGTAGTTGGGGGGGGTGGGGTGAGAAGCAGTGGGGTGGCGGGTGGGCGCGAAGGGACCGTGGCGTGGGGGGTCGGGATATATAACCCGAGGCGGGGTGGCGTAGAGGGGGGGGATGGGGCTAAGGAGAGGGAGAAAGGGGCGGGAGGGCGATGACGGGGGATGGGTGGGAGAGTAGAGGGCGTGGGGGCGGGTGGGTGGGCGTAGGAGTCTTGGAAGGGGAAGGAGGGGGGAAGTGGCGAGCAGGTGCGTGAGGGTTGAGGGGAAGAGCCGAGAAGGGAGGGGCGGATGGGAGTCGGGGATGGTCTTCGGGCGGAGATGGGTCAACAGAGTGGAGGGGGGAGGGCGGATGGAGGAGGGAAAAGGAAGGAGGGTCAAGGCGGGGGGGACTAGGTCGGGTGGGGGAATAGGAGTAGGTGGGGAGGACGGCAGAGGAGCAGGTATAGGAGGGGAAGAGGGAGGATGGCGGAGGTTTAGTGGAGGGGGGTAGAGTAGGGGGTGGACGTGGGTAGGTTGGGTGGGGGGAGGGTTTGGCCGGTGGGGCTGTGGGGGGAGGCGGAGGGCGGACGGGGAGAGTAGGGTGGTTCGGGCGAGCGTGGGGGGTTGGGTCAGGGAGGTTTCGACGGATGGGTGGGGGTATGGGATTCGGTGGAAGCGTGAGGTAGGAGGGGCGTGGGGGGGTCAGAGGGGAAGGGGAGGGGGCGATGGCGGGTAGGGTAGTTGGCGGGGGGTAGCGGAGGGTAGGAATGGGGGGGAGAGGTTGCGCAGAATATGGGGGCGTAGGGGATTGGCTGGAGGGTAGGGGGGGCTGGGGGGGGGGAAGCGGTGTCGGTGGGGGGAGGAGGGCGAGGGAGTGGCGGGGGGGGGGCTGCGAGAAAAGGGAGAGCAGAAGGTTTAGTAGGTTAGATGAGGGAGGGTGATGGGAGTGGACAGGGACGGGTGGAGTGAAGGCAGGGGGGGGCGGTGGATGGGAAGGAATAAGGATGGGATGGGGGGATGGGAGGGGTGGTTTAGCGAGGGGGATGTGAGTGTTAGAGAGGGGAGGGGGTCAAGAGGTGTGGACTGGAGTGGAGAATAAGAAGGTGGACAGGCGGAGAGAGGTCGGAGGTTGTTTGGGAAGAGGGGGAGCGTGGGATTGGATGTCTAGTTGGTGAGGAAAGTGAAGGAATAAGTGCTGAGGGCTCGGCAGGGTGGGAGGGAATGGCTGGGGGTTGTAAGGGGGGGGAGCTTTATGGGGTGGAGATTGGAGATGGGGTAAACGGAGTAGGGGGGAGGGGGGGTGAGGGGAGGCATGTTGAGGGTTGGGAGCTGTGTGGGGGGGAATGGGGGATGAGGGTAGAGGGTTATTGGGAGTGGAGGGAGGGGTTGTCTGGGGGGGCGTTGGGGGTGGGTACGTGTGGGGGAAGGGTGTGATGAGATTGCAGAGGGGCAGGAGGAGGGGTAATATCGGGGGGGATGGGAAGGGCTGAAGGTGCGGAAAAGTGGCTAGGTAGGGGAGAAGGTGGTGGGGAGGGAAAAGCGGCGGGACGGGGGGGTAGGTGAATAGGTGATGGGAGGGTCATAATGGCGTAGAGAGGGGCATTGGAGGGGGGTAGTTTACCGGGTGAGGAGGGGGTCTGGCAGTGGGGAAGGCAGGGGGTTAGTGGACGAGGTCGAGGTGCGGGCGTAGGTGTGGGGAAGAGAGTGCGGGTGTGAGTAATGGGAGGGGTTAGCAGGGGGGGTGTAAAGGGGGGGAGCGAGGAGCGGCTCGGGTGGGAGGGGGCTTTGGATGTGGAGGGCGAATTGGGGAGAGCCTAGGGGTGGGGGGGGGCGGGATGCCGGAGAAGGGGTCAGTGCAAGGTACGGTGGGGCTCGGTAGGTCGGGGGGGTGGGGTGGGAGGGGTGGACAGGGGTATGTGGGGGGGTCGTGAGAGTTCGGATTTATGGGGAGGGGGGGGGAAACGAAGGAGCAATAGCGGCGCAGTGAAGCGGTAGGGGGGGAGATGGTGCGGGGGGGGCTGTGCGGGGGGGCGGGTGTGGGAGGGGGGGGAGGGGGGGGGGATGTAGGGACATAAGGTGGCGTAAGAGGCTGGGGGGGGAAAGCGTCGAGGAGCTTGGAGGTGCCGGTCGGAAATGTGGTGGGCGACCGGGGGGGTAGGTTGGGGTGGGAGGGGGCGCAAGCGGGGGTCCCGACTTGGGGCTAAGGCGATGTCGCGGCTCAGTGTGGCGGGCGTCCGGGTTAGTATGGGGTCTAGGGCGCGGGAGTTCGACGGGGTATGGTCGGGGAGGCGTGAGAGGGGGGAGTGGGGAGGGAGGGGTAAGTAGGCATGGCGAAGGCGATGTTGGTGGGTGGGTATGGGCATGTGTGTGAGGAGGGGGCAGTTGGGGGACGGGGGGAGGGAGTGAACGTGGAGGTGTGAGGAAGGGGGGGTAGGGCAGCGGTGCTGGAGGGAATGGGCGGTTGGGAGGAGGGGGAGTGGGGGAGGGGGGGGGGGGGGGACGGGGGACGGCGTAGTATAGGTGGATTGGGGGGCAGAGTGGTGGCACGTGCGTGCGGTGGGTGAGGGTGGCAGGCGAGAAGGGCGTAGGGGGGGATGGATAAGAGAGTGGGGTGAGCCGAGGGGGGAGGGGGAGTTTGCGGGAAGAAGGCGGCCGGGGAGAGGTAGTTGCCAAGGGGCTGGTTCAAGGTCGAGATGAGTTAGGGTGGTTTTGTGGGGAGGAAGGGTGAAGTGGGCGGGTGCGAAGGGAGAAGGGGGGGGGTCGGCCTGGGGGGCGGGCTTGCTGGAGGGGGGTGGCGGGAATGGGGGGGGCCGTGCTGGGCGGAGAGGGTGTCAGGTTAGGGATAAAGGAGGGGGAGGAGGTAGAGTAGGTAAGGCGTGGAATAGGGACTTGTGGCGAGGGAGCCGTCGTAAGAGTGGAGGCAGGGTGAGGAGAGGAGGGCAGAAAGGGGTCAAGTTCGCCGGGGTTCCGAGGAACCTGTGGGGGGGTGCTGGGTCAGGAAGAGTAGGTAGGACGCCAGGGGGGAACGGGGGGGTTTCGGGGGGCCAGGGGTAAGTGGGACGAGGGGAGGGGAGAGTGGGGCAGCGATGGAAAAAGGGGAGACGGGAAGAGGTGGGAGGGAGGCAGAGGTGGGGGGGTGGTGCGGGGGTAGCTGGTGAAGTTGGAAAACGGAGTGTAAGTAGGCACGTAGCGGGAATGAGGGGGATGGTGCGGGTCGTGGGGCAGGTGCGACGGGGGGGTGGGATAGTGGGAAAGTGAAGCTGGGTGCGTGGGAATGAGTTGGACCAGAGGGGCGGAGGCGTGATAAGGTTGGGGGGGAGGTGGTGGGGGAGGGTCGGGAGGGTGTGGAGTAATTGTCTTCGAGGCGTGGCTTAGGGGAGGGTGTGTCGGGGGGGGACGGGAAGGATGAGGGCGGTGGGGGAGTCGATGAATGGTGTATGGGAGAAACGGGGGTTCGGGTTGGGCGTGCCGGGGGTGGCGGGGGTAAGAGTAAAGGGTCAGGGAGTGGGGAGGGATCAGGAAGCGGGAGGAGGGGATAGGGTAGGTGGCGGGGAGGTCGATGATAGGGGAACCAGGTGGGTGAGGGGGGGGGTAAAGGGTGAGGCCCGGAAGGGGCGATGGGGGGGCGTATGTAGGATGGAATGTGTGGAGGAGAAGAGTGACGGGGGTGGGATAGGATGAGTGAGGAAGTGGGCGGCACGAGACGGTGGGGGAAGGGGGGGGGTGAAGGGAGTGTGGGCGAGGGATGGGGGGGGGGTGAGATCGGCAGGGGGTACGACCAAGGAGTAGGGGCCATATGGGAGGGGAAGAGGGGGAGCAAGTTGGGGGAATGGATCGCGAGGGGGAGGGTAGGCTGGGTGGTAGTGGGGACAAAGAGGCGCGGGGCTGGGGGCGGGGGAAGGTCGGCGAGGGAGCGGGCAAGGGGGAAGGTAGAGTTAGGAGCGTGGGGGGAGGAGGAGGGCGTGGGAGGTAAGTAGGGAGGGGACTAGGGGGGAGGAGGGAGAGGAGGGTGGCAGGACTAGGGGGCGGGATAGGGGGGGGGCGGGGGCGTGAGTATTGGATTGCGGGGGAACATTACAGCAGACGGGGTGGGCAGGAGTCGGTGGATTGGGGGGGTGGGGGGGAGGAGCGAGATAGTGAGAGGAGGCTAAGGAGAGGCACGGGTCGAGTTGTAGGGGGGGGTGGGAGGGGCGATGGGAGTAGGTGAGATAGGGGGAGGTGGCGGTGAGGTAGAATGAGGGGGGGGGGGGGCGTGTGGGTGACTGAGGGGGCGAGGGTGGAGGAAGGGGGCGGTCGGGAGCGACAGGGGCGGAGCGATGGGGGGGGTATGCGGGCGTGGGTGTGAGGGGCAAGAGAGGGGGGGTGTATTAATGGAGGGAGTGTGAGGGGCGTGGCGCGGGTGGGGGGCAGGGGAAGTGGCGGAGGGGTTGGGAGGGGGGTAGGGATTTGGGGGTGAGGGGGGGGGGAGAAATGGGGGTGGTGGAGGGCAAGGGGAGGGGGGTTATATGGGACGGGTGGTAGGTGAGGCGGGGGGTGGTCAGGGGGAGGGGGGGTGGGTCGGGTGGAGAGTGGGAGGGGGCTGGGGGGTCGAGGTAGGGAGTGGGGAAGGTGGGGCGCTGGAGGGTGGGGCGGAGTGGGGGGAGTGGGGGAGTAGAGGCGTGGGGGGGGAGGTGAGGGTTCATCCGGTCATAAGGCGGAGGGGGGGGGGTAGAGGCGGGGGAGGGGAGGGCTGGTGCCGGGCGTGTAGGGCGGAAGGACGGGGGGTGTGGGTACGTGACGGGGGCGGGCAGATAGGGCGTGGGTACGCGAGGGCTAAAGTAGGGGTGCTGGGGGACGGGGGCGGCTTCGCCACTGGAGCGGTAGGGAGGATGAGGATGGAGCGGGATGGAAGAGGGGGGGGAGGGTGGCGCGAGTGCGGGTGGGGCAACGGGGGAGGGACCGGGAGGAAGGGAGGGGCGGGAAGCGGGGTCGGGTGGGTGGGGTAGGGAGGAGATTGGGGGAGGGGAGGGGGGGGGACAGGGGTGGGGCGGGGGTCGGGGGATGAAGAGGAGGAGGAAAGGGAGATTGCGATTGGGAGGGAGAGTGGAGGGCACGTGGGGGTCCGTGCGCGAGGGCAAGGGCGGTGGTGAGAATGAATGGGGCGAGGGGATGGAGAGGAGAGGGGGGGGAGGTAGGGGGGGTTGGGGGAGGGGGAACGAGGGGGGAGGGGATTAGCCTTGAGGTATGGTGGGGTGAGGAGGAGTGGAGGAGGGGGGAAGGGGGCTAGGGGGCGCAGTGCTAAGGGGGAGGGGGGGGGCGGGTAAATGGCCTAAGTCAGTTACGGGAGGTGCTCAGGACGTGGTAGGGATTGATGGGGCGTATATTAAGGAGAAGGAGAAGCTTTGGAGCGAGGTGGTGGCTGGAGGGGGGAAGGGGAAGGAGAGATTAGTTAGGTCGAGGTAGGGAGGGAGGAGGTGGGAAAGCTGGGGGCGATGAGAACAAGGCGGTTGGCAGCTGGGGAGTTGGGGATAATCTGGGAAGGAGTGGTGGGCAGGGGGTGGAGGAAGGTCGTTAGGGAAGGGGATGGGACGGAGGCTGTGGAGGAGGGCTGGGAGGGGGGAGTGGCCTAGTGGGTTTAGCGGGGGAGAGGGGCCTTAGGCTGGGGTGGGGGCGGTGGGGAAATGGATGGTTGGGGGGGTGGGGGGCGAGAGAGTGGGGGGCGGTGGAGAAGGGCAGGGAAGAAATTTGGGTTTAGCATGAGGCGGGGCGGTGGGACGGAGGTTGGCAGGCGGAGCGGGTGGGGGGGGGTGGGGCGGGGCTGAGCGGGGGCGGGTTGAGGTAGGGTATAGAGGAGGAGCGGGGTAGAGGGAAGAGGTCACGTAGACGGGTACAAGAGGAGCCAGTGGCAGGGTTACGGGGTGTAGATAGGATGACTGGGGTATGGGGGGGCGGGGCAGATAGGGCACGTAGGAAGGACCTAGAAAGGGTGGGGAACGTGGGACTGCGGGGGGGGGGGTGCGGGGGGGTATGCGCGATGGAGAGCATCGGAGAGGAGGGGGGGGGGGACGGGGAGAATGCTACAGGAGAGGTGGAGAACCGGACCGTGAGGGATATCGACATGGGGGGGGATGGTTGGGGGAGAAGGACGCTGGGGGGGGGCGTTAGGAGCGGGGATGGAGGCAGCAGGGGGGCCAGTGAGGGGGGCGGGTGGGTGCTAAAGTAGCACGAAGGGTCGGGGTGAGGGATAGAGGGCCGACGGGAGGGTAGAACGGGGTGTAGGAGTGGGGGGGTGTGGGTGGGGGCGCGGGGGGTTGCGAGTGCGCGGTGGCGAGGGATGGGGGTAGGTCGTAACGCGGGGGTGACGGGGGGGGAGGGGGGGAGGTAGGGGGTCGGAAGGCGGAGGGGAGGCGGAAACGGGGGGGGGGGGGTGGGGTAGGGTAGATGGAATACCGGGGGAGGCTGCGTGGGGGTGCTTAAGGGAGGCGGTTGGCGAGGTGGCAGGTAGGGGGGTGAGATCGGTGAGAGGGGAGCTGGCAACGCGAAGGGGGGGGGGCAGGAAGGGGGGAGAGGGACGGTGTGTAAGAGTGGGTGGGTGAGGGGGGGGGGGGGGGTCGGGTGGGGCGGAGCGTACTGGGTGAGGGATGGAGGGAGGCGAGCGGGATGGGGATGGTAGGGGGGAGGGCGGGTAGGGGGAACGTTCGGGAGGAGAGGAGCGAGGGTACGTCGGAGGGGAAAGGCGGGGGTGAGTGTGAGGGGGTGTGGGCGGGGGGGCTACAAGTGGGGGGATGTTGGGAAGCAGGGGGGCGAGTAGGTGTGGAGCGGGTGATCGTGTGGTGAAGGGGGGAAATGGGTGGCCGGAGGCGGGGCGTTGGCTGTAGCGGGAGGGCGGGTTGGCGGGCATGTAGGGGGGTGGACGGAGGAGGGGAGGGTCTGAAACGGATGGGTTAGGGGGGGGGAGCGAAGTGGCAGGGGAGGGGGGGGGTCTTTTGGGGCGTCTAGGCCGGGGTGAAGGGGTTTTAGAGACGGGGCGGTATATGATGGAGGGAGTGAGTAAGGCACACAGTTGGGAGATGCTTGAGGTGGAGGGATGGGTGGCGTGAGGACCAACTCGGTTGTCGGTGGACGGGAGGGTTTGGGGGGGTTGGGGAGAGAAGGGGGAGGGGCAGTGAGGGGCGGCCAGGGTGCGGGGTAGGGGGGGAGGCGCCTGGGAGTGGGGCTCGTTCGGTAAGGAAACGACACAGGGGCGGCGCGGCTGGGACGGGCGCCGGCAAGACAGAAGAACTGGCGGGGGTGGGTGGGGAGAGGGGGGCACGGGGGGGATCGGTGGGGGGGACAGAGCCGGAAGGGGCGGGGGCGGAGGTGTCGGGGTTAGGGGGCTAGCGGTTGGGGGAGGTTCTAGGGCAAGAGTGAGAGGGGGCGGGGGAGGGGGAGGGGGACAGGGTGGTTAGAAGGGGAATGCGGGGGGAGGTGGTCTCCAGGCGTGGGTCGCGGAGACGTGGAGTGGAGGCAATGGAAGGGCGAAGCTTAGGTAAGGGAGCTAAAGGTGGCGTGGTACGGGGAGATGGTAGGGGTTGGGAGCGAGAATGTTGTTGCCCGAATAAGCGGAAGTGGTCGAGGATAGGTTAGTGGAATGGGGAGGTGGAGGCGGGGGGTGGAAGTGGCGACTGGGTCAGGACGGGGAGGATAGTTACTCGAAGGAGCACTAAGGGTTGAGGCAGTGGCAACGGGTAGGGGGGGTAGGATGGAGGAACGTGCGCTAGGGGAACGGGGGATGGTCAAGCGTGATCGGATTGGGGAGGGTGGGGAGTGGTCGGGGGGGTGGGGGGCAGTGAGTTGGGGGGCGGTTGGGGGAGCGGGGGGGTGGCAGGCAGTATCGGGGTGGGGTTGGCTGGGGCGGGGTCGGTGACGGGTGAGGCGAATGAGGGGGAGAATGTGTGAGGGACGGGGGGGGCGGTAGGAGGAGGTGGCGGGAAGAGGAAGTGGGGACTGGGGGAGAGGATGCTAACGGGGGCGAAGGGCGGGAGCGGGACGGTGGCTGGAGTGGGGGGGAGGGGAGGTGGGTGTGGGGTGGGGGAGGGTGGGGGGGGGGGGGGGGCGGGAATTCACCGAGGGAGGTGAGGTGAGCATTACGTGGGTGAATGACACCTGGGGGGGGAGGGGGGGGGCGGGGGAGGTCGATAGATGTAGGTGGTGGGGCGCGACTGAGCAGTGGAGGGGAGGGAGTGGGAGGCCGAACGTTACGATGGATGGGGGGGGGAGTGCACGATGGGAGTTGTGAGAGGTGGACTCGAAGTGGGGGGAGGAGGGGAGGATGGTGGGGGTGGGGCCGGCTAGAGGAGGGAGGGGAGGTAGGCGGGAGGCGCGCGAAGTTAGTGGGGGGGGCGGGGGGTACGCGTGCGGCAGTTGTAGCGAGGGGGGGGGGGGTCGGCGTGGGGGGCGTGTGGGGGGAGGTGGCGGGGGCGAGGAGTAGGGAGTAGGGCGTTGAAGGAAGCCGGGAATCGAGTCGTTAGGGAGGGAGCGGAGGAATGGTGATAGTCGGGGCGGGGAGGGGGGTGGGCACGGAGCGGGAGGTGGTGGGGGGATGGGTGGGGGGTGGAGGCGGGCGGGTACGTGAAGGATGGAAAGAGGTGGGTTGGGGGTGGCGTGGCGGATGGGGGTTGGCGGTGAGGGGGTGGGAGGGTCATAGGAGGCAGAGGCAGTGTTGGGGGGGGCTGGGGGAGGTGGTGGAGAATTTGCGGGGAGGGGTCAAGTGGTGACCAAGATGCGCGGCAGGGGGGGGGGAATGGTGAGGGGCGATGCGGGGGGGGGGGTTGGGGAGGGTCGTCGGAGGGAGGAAGGTGTGGGGGTGGGGGTTGTGGGCTGTTTGACGGGTGTAGCAGCGGTGGGTGGGGGGTCGGCGATCTGTGTGCAAAATTAGGGGAAAGCTGCGGTAGCAATGGGGGAGGGCTGGAGGTTTGGTGAGTGTGGGGAAGTCGAAGCGGGAACGGGTGGGTGTTGGGTAGGGGGAAGGGGGTAGGGGAAGCCCGGTCGACTAGGGGAGGAGCGGTGAGCGCTCGCGGAACGGGGGGCTGGGAGGGACGGAGTGGAGGGAGCGGTGAGGAAGGGTGTGGCGCAGATGGATGGAGCTGGGGGGGTAGGGTCGGGCAGAGCACGGGTGGGTAGTGGGTGTGGGAGAGGGGTGCGGGTGGGGACGGAGAGGTGAGGGCAGGCGCGGGTTGTAGGGGGCCCATGGAAGGAAATAGTATGTGTGAATGTGCAGGGCGGCCAGGGTGGGGGAGTAGTGGGACTCACGATGTTGGTGGCGAGGTGGGGGCGACCGTTGGTGATATTTACAGTAGGAAAATGCGGGGTGGGATGATGGGGGCAGGCAAGGGGGAGGTGGTTTTGATAGGGGGGGGGGGGGCGGTAAGTGAGGCTTGGAGGGAGGGGGATTGGGGTGGGGGGTGATGGGGGGGGGAGAGAGCGGGGGATGCGGGGGGTATGGTGGGAGAGGGGGCAGGGGGAGGATGGGTTGGATTGGGGCTGAGCGTTGGTGGACGACCCGTGGGGTGCGGGTGGTGGGGGAATGTTTAAGGGGAGGGGGTGCGAGGGATGGAGAGGGATCTATGGGATTGGGTTGAGCGATGGATGGTCTGAGGAAGTGGGGACTGGGGGGGAGGGGCGGTCGGGAGGGATAAGGGGCCGGGCGGGGGAGGGGCCGGATGGGATTGAGGAGGTGAGGGGGGGGGAGAGTCGGGGTAGGGGCGGGCGAGAAGGGGGAGCGGGGGGGGCAAAGAACGTGAGAGTGTTCCTCTAGGCGTGGAGGTGTGAAGGGCGTGACGGAAAGGGATGGCAGAGGGGATGGGCCCCAGGAGAGCTGGACTATGGCGTGCTGGGGGTGGGGGGTCAACCGATGGATTGGAAGGGGGGGGGGGCATGGGTGGAATGCAGGGCAGGGGTAGGGGTGGATAGAGTTAGCACGAGATAGGTAGTAAATCCGAAGGAGAGGGGGGTATGGGTGGTGCTGGCGACGTTAAGGGGGGTGGGGCCGGTTGAATATGAGGTATGGGAGGGGGTCGGGAGTGGAGGGGGGATGGATAAGTTGGTAGGGAGAGGAAGGGCGGGGGATTGGGGGTTGGAATTTGATAGGGTCGGCATGGTGAAAAATGGCGGCGGGATCAAGGTGGGGGTGCGCGGGCAGTACTCGTGGGGGGTAGAGGGGCGTGGGGGGGAGCTGGTGGGGGCGGCGCTGGGTGGGGGGTGTGGGATAAGGGCGGGTAAGGGGTGTAGAGGGTGGGTGTGGAAGTAGGGGGTGACGAAGTGCAGGGGGGTCCTAGGTGGTGGGTATGCATTTCGAAGGGTGATGTGGATGGTCAGGGGAGGGCGGGAGTTATGCGGGGAGGGGGAGGGGATTTGGAAGTGGTAAGGGAGTTGGAGAGCAAGGGAGCGGGGTGAGGTGTGAGCTGGACCGGAAAGGGGCGGGTGGCGGGGAGGTGGGGCGGCGGATGGTGGTGTGGTTGGGGGGGGGGAAGGTGGTGGGGTAGGGGGACGACGGAGGTGGTGGGGTGGAGGTAAGGGGTTTGGGGGGCGGGGGAGGGAGTGGTGGGGGGGGGGGGGGGAGGTAGGGGGAGAGTTGGGGGAGGGGGGGGCGGGGAAGGGGGGGTTGAGTGAGGGTCGGGAAGAGGGGGAGGGAGGGGACGGGTGTGATATGGTGAGGGCGGTTAAAAGGGTGAGAGGGATCGGGCCGGGGGGGGCGGGGGTTGGGAGGGAGCGGGGGTGGGTTTACGAAAATGGGGGGGTGGGCGGGCGGTGATGGGAATGTCAGGTGGCGGAGGAGGGCGGACGGTGTGAGGGGGAGGGGATTGCGGAGGCTCGGGGGGGTCGGGCGTGGGCAGGGGGGGGCGGTGACGAAGAGGGGGATGTCGGGGAAGTTTGGGGGCAGGGGCTCGGGGGGCGATGAGTGGGGGGCATGGGGTGGAGGGAGGTGTGGGGTAGGGGTCGGAGGGAAATGGAGGGGGGGTGGGTTGGGTGGGAGGTCTGGGAGGGTCTGGGCGGATGGAAAGGATATGTAGTGGGTGTTGTTATGGTTGAGACGGGCGTGCGAGGGGAACGGTGAGTCTAGAGGGGTTGGTTCACTGTTTGAGGGTGGAGGGGCGGGCAAGGGGGGTTAGGGGCTGGAGGGTGCAGGGTGGTTGGAGAATCTATAGGCGAGGAGTAGAATGGAGGCTGAAAGGGCGTCGAGGTGGCGAGGAGGGTGGGGGTGGAGAAGGGGGGGGGGATATTGGATTGGATGTGTGGATGTGAGATGGAGGGTGGGGGGGTTGGCGGCGGGGAGGGCTTTGGGGGGCCTGGGGGTCTAGGTGTGTCGTGGGAGTACGGCGGGGGGGTGGGGCGGGGGGAAGTGTGAGCGGAGGAGGGGTCGAATAGAGCGAGTGGGGGCGTAGCGGGATGGGGGAGGGGAGGTGGTGGTGAGGGTGGGTGGGGCGAAGGGGGCGCGAAAAGGGGGGGCGGGGATGAGGAGAGGGAACGACCAAGGTGGTAGAGGAGTGGGTGGAGGAGGGGGAGGGGTGAGGGGAATTTCGGGGAGGGGAGGGCTGGTGGATTATGAGGGGGTTGCGTGGTGGCTGGGGGAGGCTGTTTACGGGAGAAGGGGGCGTGGCATCAGCGAAGCGTGGAGGAGAGACTGGGCGTACGGGGGGGTTGAGGGCGAGGAGGCGGGCGCGGGGGACAAGGATGAGGGGGATCGGGGGTTTGGGGCAGGTCAGCCTATTAGGCCGTAGAGCAGCTACAGTTGATTTTCTCTTGTTCTGTTGGTTTTGTTTTATATTTCTTTTTTTTTTTTTTTATATTTCTTTTCTTTTTTTTATTCTTCTTTCTTTTTCCATTTTATCTCCCTCTTTTTCGTTCGTATTTTTTTAATATCTTTTTTATTTTTTTCTATTTGTTTTATAATTTTTTTTTCTTTTTATTTTTCTTTTTTTTTTTTTTTCTCTCCTCTTGTCCATCCTTTTTTTTTCTCTCTTTTTTTTTTTTCTTTCTTTTCTTCTCTATCTTTTCTCCTTTATTCTTTCTTTTTTTTTTTTTTTTTCTTTCACTTTTCTTCTTTCTTTCTTTTTTGTTTTTCTCCTCTTTCAATTTTCTTCTTTTTTTTTTTTTTTTTTTTTTTCCTTTTTTTTTTTTTTTCTCTTCTTTTTTCATTTATTTTTTTTCTTTTCTTTTCATTTTTTTTTTTTTTTTTTTTTTATTTTTTATAATCTTTTTTTTTTTTTTCTCTTTCTAATCTTTTCTTTTCTTTCCTTTCCTCTTTTTTTTCTTTATTTTTTCACTTTTTTTCATTTTACTTTTTTTTTTTTTTTTTATCTTTTCTGTTTTTTCTTTTTTTCTTACCTTTTTTTAAATTCTTTTTTCTTTTTTTATCTTTTTTTTCTTTCTTTTCCTTTTCTCTTCTCTCGTTTTCTATTTTTTACTCTTTATTTTCTCTTCTTTTTCCTTAATTTTTTCTTTTTATTTTTTCTTTTCTATTTATTTTTCCTTTTTTTTTCTTTTGAATTTTTTTTTTTTTTTTTTCTTAATTTTTTTGCTTCTTTCTTCTTCCTTTCTTTTTTTTCCTTTATTTCTTTTCTTTTTTCTCTATTTCTTCCTTCTTCTCTTCATTTTCTTCTTTTGTATTCTTTTCCTTTTTTTCTCTTTTTTTTGCTTTCTTTTTATTTTTGGGCTGAATGCAATCGCAACAGCTATGACATACTTCAAAACAGATCAATCATCATCGCAACTCATGAGGGAAAAACGGCATATCACATCATTTATGCAGAAAACATTCAATCATACACCTTCACATCTTTGGTTGTTACATGTTACCTTACTAGAGTGGAGTGAAAATTTGGATAAGATGAAAGAAAAAGGGTGATTCATGCATTTTGGGTGGGATACTTCACTCAGTCAAGGGTTATCGTGTATACAACAAGAGAACAGTTGATAGTGTGAATCATCCATCTCAGATTTATTTGATTGAATTCAAAGAAATGATGGACGACGTCGGTTTGCTAATGACGTCCTGTTCACATCTGTTGTTTCAGGCCTGCTTCTCCACGATAAATGACTTTTGATCCATAACAGTTCAGAACTAGGAAATTCCGACCACAGCAATGATACTGTCAAAGATTTGCTAAGTTCAATGCTGGTTCCAAAAAGTTGTTCACTCCAGCAAGAAAAGACAGATACATCACGGACAAGAGTTGGAATATTAATTCCTACCATCACATAACAATGCTGAGGTCAACATGTAAATATTTTGAGGTAAAAAAAATTTAATACAAAAAATATAAAATTTCATAAAAAAATACAAAATCAAAAAATCAGAAAAATGTTTCCAAAAATATTTTTTTCGACATTGCTCTTGGAAATCGATAACATTTACGTACCTTGAAATGTTGAATAATTTCAACTAAGGCGCGTGTAATATGAAGTCCAAACCACTCAAACCTCGAACAGGAGTTTTCAATAGTTTTCAAAACATGTCATTGCTTAAGTTCTCTTAAGGCTTATGTGCAAATTCAGTTTACATACCCGGACTTCAAATAAAGGTAAGTTTATCTAGAAGATAAACCTTATCATAACATCGAGATATTCAACGTTTTCTCGGGTCTTGAGCTGTTCTTACATAGACATTCAAAAGTTTTAGCTCAAGAAAAAGGAAAGTGAAAGTGTACGCATAATGCGTTACCTTAGAGTTGGAAGAGGAAGGTATTCTTAACATGATGTTTCTTTCAAATAAGTTAACTACTATTTTCAAGAATTTCTCATGACAATTCATTTTAATCTTTCAAAAAATTGTTTGTTCAACCACTCCATCTTCAAGGGGAGTTTTTCGAAAAACAACATTAATGAGTTTGGATACATCATCTCACGACCATTCTTATGTATGCAAAACATTCCAAAAGTCTCTTAATAACAACAAAGATAATGTTGCAATTAATAGAATGATTGTTATAGGAGGACTAAGGTGGTTCAACCTCAATTTTTTCGATTTTTACAACTTTGGTACCATAGTTTTTGGTGTCCAAAATATGAAAATTGAGGGGGAGCAAGATGGACAACAGTTTCTAAATAATTCATGCTAAGCTTCAACGGTTTTTCCCATGGCCTTTTCAAGACTATTTTTTATCACTCAGGATTTCAAAATCGAAGTGACTTAGAATTTAAATAAGGGAGAGAAATGTAATTAAATTGTGATCTAAAGACCAAAATGCTATTCGGAGAAAAAGGTTTTATGGTTTCGATCCTCATACCATACAACATTTTTTTCACGTCATTCTGAAGACATAAGGTGGTATTAAGGGTTTAGGAATTTGTCCATATGATCAAACCAGAACCGGAGGGATCTACACCAAGGACTCCAATAGTTAGATATAGCAAGTCCTTAGGTAGGATTGGAGATGAATGTGTATAGGGAAGAATGCCGACTAAATTGAGCTAACACATTGGAAACAATCACATCAAGGTGTTTAGTAATGACGTCTTGGTATGATTGAAGGGTGTTGAAGAATTAAAAGAAATGTATGGATAATGGGTGAAAAGTAAAGAAGCCCTTCCACACAATTAGGCAGAAAGAAGAAACGGGTCAATACATATTCTGTTCAGAATCACTATGTTGATTGTGTACCTTTGAAGACGACATCAGGCTGTCAGAATCACAATGTTGATTGCTGACATTGAAGACGACATCATGGACCCAGTGATGCAATGCACAACCCTTCCCAGCCATTCGGGTTTCTCTCAAAAGAAACTTGTCTCATTTGTCATGGAGATACACACGACTTCTATTGACTTTCTCACTCCGAGTTAGTTAATATTGAATAGGTGGCAGTCTGCTCTAGCCTCTGAATTACTAAAACTAAAAACACACTAATCGAGTCTAGAGCCAAGAGATCATCAAATAAATCTTATTAGGACACATTCCATGACAAACACTTGTTGAACATCATTAAGTTCACAAGATGTTGACAAGAGTCCTACGCATTATCCTTGTGATTCTGCCAGAACATTCAGAGTGATACTCTTTAGTATTCACAATGACGAATGGAAATCCTTCCAGTGTCATCATCAAACAGCACTGCGGTAGGTGACTTGCGAGATTCTATATGAATCAAGCTTGTGTCAACTGGATATCGATAAAGGTCCAGTAAATGAATTGACGACATAATCAGAAAGATAGTAACTATCTGATTCACTCTTACCATGTTGTCTGCTTTGAGACGTTCCGATAATGAGAACTAGCAAGCATGGCAAATCTAATACATCTGTGTTAGAAGACCCTACGCTTTGAGCTGGAAACCCTGTCAAGGAGATTCTTTGAATCTACCTGATCACAGGTACAGTATTTATACTGTAAAACGGTCCTACGGAACCGGAGGTTAATCTAACCAAATCCGGACGAATGACAAAGCCATATTCGTCCACCCGCTTTATTGCTAACTGTTTTATTTCAGGATACATAAAGATGGAGATGGTGATGCCTCATTCCAGCTGAAGTCGGATTCATTACCACATGCTCATGCTCAAACTACAAAGACATTCTATAAGCATCAAGATTCAAGAATCATGAAAGCTCAAGAATTAAAGACAAAGACTTCCGCACAAACTCTGATATACAAGATCTTCCTTCAAAGATATCAAGTCTATCAAGGGAGATTGTTAGCAAGCTTTCAAGATGATGCAAAGTATGAGCATGTTGGTCAAGACACAAGATCGCAAGGTGGCAAAGACGATCAAGACGGAAGGATAAAGATTTAAAGATCTCGGACGGAAAAGACGAAGTCTAAAGACAATGACAAAGGCTCAAGATCAAAGATCACAAAGCATGAAGGAACAAGCCTACAACGTAGACAGAGACAAAGATCACAAGAGCTTAACGACAAAAGCAATCTCATTGATCTCACGAAGGAGTGTCACAATGAACTCACTTCGGGGGAGATTGTTAGCCTCAAAATATTGAGTCGAACAATGGAAGTTCGTTCAAAACTATGTTAGGTCTCGGTCACTAAATTAATATACGTTGTAATAGGCTAGACGGGTAAACGGGCTCTTATTTGTAATCTAATCGGTCACGTGTATCGGGCGAAAGCCCAAGTAAACCTGAGCCTGGCCCGTAGAATTACTAAAGGCATGCAAGCCTTTTAGTCTTAACTATAGATACCCTTCTCCAAGGATGGAAAGGGTATTGGTTCATTTGTAACTTTTCATTGCAAGTAACATACCATTTTACTCTCTTCTCTCTCTCGAAAATTCTCTCACTCCTAATCTTAATTGCTTGTTACTTATATGAAGTGAAGTGATTTATTGGTGATGGATATGTTCACTATCGTAGGAGATAAACAAATACGTATACGACTCGACGGGGCGTTGATTTGGACAACTCTTATATTGTTCCATACAATCATGCGCTTTGCCTGACTTTTCATGCTCACATAAATGTTGAGTATTGTGGATGGAGTATGTTTGATAAAATATTTGTTACAAATACATTTCCAAGGCACAGACAAGATTGTGCGAAGATATTAGGCCAATTGGCGAGCAGCACTGAACAGATGTTGCATCCATAAAAAAACGAGATACAGAATTTTGTTGATGGAAGGTGTATTTGTCCTCATGAAGCATGCTGGAGAATTCTAAAATATAAGATACATAGTAGGCAACCAGCAGTACAGATACTTTCAGTTCATCTCGAAAATATGCAATCGGTTACCTTCAGAGATCGGCAGCCTCTTACGTTAATCGTTAACAATGAAAGCAAGACAAACACAACACTCACCAGGTGGCTAGAGTATAACAAATTTAATCAAGATGGCCGTCATCTGCTTACATAGACTTTCCAAAGAATTCATGTACGGGTATCCAGATCTAATCTGGCATCAACAAAAAAAGAAGACTACATGTTCAATCGGTCGGCTTGCAAATGTCCATCCTGCATCTGGAGAGCTTTTCTACTTACGCATGTTACTCTGTCACCAAACAGGCTGCAGGTTGTTTGAAGACATTCGTAATGTGGGGGGGGGAGGCGGTCAATACAAGACTGTAGTGTACCAACTTTCCGTTTCGGCTGGGCGGGAGGGCGGCGAATGAAGCTTTTGGGGTTACTCGTGACAAAAGAATGCAAACTGCAACTTAAAGAGGTGCTTTCTCAGCACGAGCCAACAACTAAGGTACCTCTTTGCTCAGATCCTTATTTTTTACAATGTTGCAGATCCTCTCAAGCTATGGAAATCATATTGGAGAAGAATGTCGGACGATATTCCAAGAACTGTGTTGGATTCACTCCATATTGAAGATCTCTACATGAATGACCCCGAATTAGAAGGCGGCGTGCTGTGCGAATTGGAAGTAATCCTTAACACCTTTTCCAAAACAGTATCAGATTATAGCCTCCATCCACTTTTAAAAAAACACCGCGACACATTGAGGAATAGAGAATTAATGGAAGAAAAGAGCTACAACAGAGTTGAGTTAGCAAAAGAGGTAGCTGTTTTGCTTCCTAAACTAAACACAAAACAGAGAAACATATATGACATGGTTCTTGGTGCAGCTACAGCAAACCAATAAGAAATGATATTCGTATACGGACATGGAGGAACCGGAAAAACCTTTCTTCGGAAAACACTCATAAACACTATGCGGTCACAAGGTAAAATTGTTTTAGCCATAGCATCTTCAGGTATAGCTTCCTTACTTCTTCCGGCTGGCTATACGACCCACTCAAGGTTTAAACTCCCACTAGAATTGACTGATGAGTCTTTATGTAACATTAAGAAGAATACACATGCGGCGTCGCTTAATATGGGATGAATCCCCTATGAATGACAGAAGGTGTTTCGAAGCGTTGGACTGGACACTAAGGGATATACTAGATGTTCTAGACAAATTGTTTAGAGGTAAAACAATCGTTCTTGGAGGTGATTTTCGCCAAACACTTCCTGTCAAAAAGGGGGCATCAAAGTCGGAGATAGTAGGCGCATCCTATCTGAATCAGAAACTATGCCTCCATATTAAGAATTTAGCAGGTTGAATAGAATATGCGTCTTTTGCAGCCTGGCCTGACCAAAGATGAGAGAAGAAGAGCCACCAATTTTGCCACATGGTTATTGGAAATAGGTGATGGTAAAGTTGGGATAGTTAAAGATAATAGTGAAGGTACCCCTCTTCCTAGATTACTATCCCTGAAGAATACTGTTTACCTGACAACGACAACGGCTTACGAAACCTTATAGGGTTTATTTATGATGAGCAAACACTATAGCAACCAACAGTAGGTGATCTGCAACAAAAGGCAATAGTATGTCCAAAAAATACTACTACTGATGAAATCAACGCGACTGTTTTGGAAATGTTACATTGGTTAGAGCGTCGTTTATACAAGTTCAGATGAAGCAATCCCTATTGGAAGTGACCGAGGAGAAGTTGAATTGCTATATCCACCTGAATATTTAAACATACTTCACTTTTTTAGATTTCCTCCACATTAATTGGAGTTAAAAGTAGGGGCACCTATAATGCTCTTAAGAAATATAATCTTCCAAGAGGAATGGTTATACGGACATGGATGATCATAAAGAAATTATGGTCTAGGCTAATTGAAGCACAAGTAATTACTGGAAACATAGTTGGCGAAAGAGTTTACATACCAAGAATTGTGTTGACAACGAAAGAACCGCACATGTCATTCACCTTAAACGAAACAAGTTTCATGTTAAACCTTTTGCTATGCGATGACAATTAATAGAAGGGTCAAGGACAATCGCTCTACAAATTGGAGTCTAATTACTAGAACTGTGTTTACATATGGCCAGCTATATGTTGCATTCTCGAGAGCTACATCTCTAAATGGTTTAAAAGTGCTAATGTGTCAACAAGAAGATAGGCCACCTAACACAACCAAAAATATTGTTTGCCATCACTTCTTATCAAAAATAAATTAGTACAATGCATGTTCCAACTATATAGTATAAATTAATCTATACCACATATTAGGTCCAACACTATAGAAGTATATACATTTAAAATAGTAGTTTACTCCCACAAACTTGCCACTGCATGTATGTACTGCTATTTTGATAATATATAAATTGGTTTGCATTGGTTACCAGTAACTAATTTACAATAACTTTTTGGTTGCAGATAACATGACAACAAACTGTGTCTCTGATCTGAAACCCGGTGTGAAAAACAAAATCTTAGAGGCAAAGATATATAGAAAATGGACCAACCGGAATCCACCAAAGACAACCCCCCACTGACTATTGTTGTATACTCATAGATAGAGAGGTATGTCGTGCACTATATATTTGGAACCCCTTATTTAGTTCGCAAGACTGACCCGCAATCCATTTTACACAACAGGGCAACGCAATACAAGCAAATATGGGCACTGGTGATATCCCTTATTTTGAATCGTTGCTCAAAGAAGGGTCAACATATAGAATAACAGGTTTCGTATGTATAGCAACAAGCAAATATCAACAAACACTTGATACCGAAACAACTTTAAAATTTGAAAGGTTCACACATTTTGAGAGCATTCCAGCCGAGTCGTTTCCCAAACACTACTTCAACTTCCTTTCTACGAATCATCTGGATGCAAAAGTTTACAGAAAGGCAGCCATGAAAAACAAAACAGCCAACACTTACATGAAACGAAATACTACTCATTCTTATTAATCTTGCTTTACGAAATCCAAACACCTGACCACGTCTCAATCTTGCTAAACATATACAGACTACATAGGATGCTTGACGAGAGCAGGGAACATACAAGATGTTGGAAGCCTAAACAAAACTCAATCTAAAATCAGGCGGCTAGACCTTGAAAATCTAAAGTACGTTTCCGTTTATCAGCACATAAATTGGACAGCTACATAAAACGTCCCATGTGCCACACCCTTTAACATTTCCATTCATTTTCTTTTATTTTTTAAATCCTACAGCGGTGACGTGGTGGAGCTTACATTGTGGGACAACATGGCTATAGATTTTAGCCCAGAAGAATTTGAAAAAATGAAACAACCTGTTGTTCTTTGCTGTAAGTACCTTAAGCAACCATATATGAGGTACATATCAGTTTGCTGATAATTGGTTTTACATATTTATAACGTCTCTGAATAGACACAGTTAAATATCGCTCTTACAAACACTGAGGTATACAACTATCAGGAACTCCTACGACTCACTATTATTTTAACCCAGACATACCTGGCTTGGAGGAACTTCGTGACCAGTAAGTGATAATTTTAGACAGTCTTACAATGCCCACACAACAATAGTTTATTGCATATACTAACCTCCTATCTATAACAATGAATAGGTACAAACAACGACTGAATTTGAACCCACCATTGCAAACATCCAAAGAGAAATGTTCGGATATAAATGCAGAGCAAAATAGAAACAGATTTCCACTCAGTACATTACTACAGCAAAATCCAGATGGATATAGAGTAAGATACAAAACCTGAATGGTTACATATTTTGTTATCCTTGGGTATTTTTTTATCAACAGTTTTTAAAAAAATGCTAACTAAAACAACACTCAATAATCCACAATCAGTTAGATTCACTTGCAAGGCTACAATAACCAACGTGAACACATCTAGAGATTGGTACTATCAGTCGTGCAAAGATTGTTTAACGAAAGTGACCGACAGAAATGGTGAAGCATATTGTGTTAACCACGGACTACAAAAACCTTCATACAGGTTTGTATGTAGAATAACTTAAGTGAAACATCTGCATTTACATACAGCTTACAGTAATAAAATGACAGGTATAATTTCAAGGCTTTCCTCACAGATGAGTCAGCAACAGCTTTGGTGACATTCTTCACTCCAAATGTAGACGTTTTGACAGGAAGCAGTTGCACCCAGTTAGTGAAAAAGTACGGGGTAACTGACTCGCGTGATTCTCCAGATGAAATACTTTCCTTAAATGGGCGTACACACATTTTCCAAATTTACTACAACCCCTCATGTGTAAAAGGGAGAGTGGACTTCTACTTTGACGACATTCTCGATAAACGACTACAGATTGCTGGGCAATCCCAGATTGAGGAAATACCAACAGGTATAAACAATTGTATCTTTCACAGGCTAAAACCATAGGTTAGAGTACACTAACGATTAATGTATACTACAGATCTATTGCCAGTTAGGACGCATAAACCATTACAGATTGCTGGGCCATTCCTGATTGAGGAAATACCAACAGGTATAAACAATTGTATCTTTCACATGCTAAAACCATAGGTTAGAGTACACTAATGATTAATGTATACTACAGATCCATTATGTTGGGACGCCAACACAGCTACTAGGTATAAGTGGTTCAGCACAGACAATAACAGGTAGCCATCTTATATACTTTCTATATTAATACCATACATATTATATCAAACAAAATCGTAACATTTTATGCAATTATAGTTACCCCACTGCTAACAACACCAGAAACACCATGAACATATCCTCGGGCAACAGGTAACAAACAAAACCGTATATGTTATTTCTATACATTTCAGTGAACATTAATCCGTAAGTGTGAACTTACGTTTTACAACTGCTATCAACATATACCAGCATCAATCGGAGCAACAACATGCACAACTGAAGGTCAGCCTTCTGACACCCCAAACCCTGTAGCTGAAACAACAACCAAGAACACAAAGAGAACATTATTTGGATAAGAATCACCAGGAGAAAGTAAGAAGAAGAAGGAATGAAACAAAATCGAAATCAGGTTATCAAGTAGCGAAAACAACGATAGCAAGGAAACCACCCTAATTTGTAGCAACCACGCTGTACAAAATATAATAAGTAAATGCCAAAACCATAGACTTATGTAACGGTCCTGTAGTCCCTTATGTTTATCAACAAAAAGGGTATCTAATAGTAGGTTAAACTTACTTTATAACACTTTAGGTGACTTAATAGTCACAAGTTCTGTTTAGATGTAGGAACATTACATGTGTTAACAACCTTATTGTATGACGCTGTAAGTGACTTCGTGGTCACCAATTCTGTTTAAATATAGGAACATTATCATACGTTGCAGTTTCCAATTGGTATATTGTACAAGTATTTGATTTAACCATCTCAAAAATAAAATTGGGAATCACCAAAATACTAATTGTAACAAATCGACAACACAAGTTGTTAACAAACATCTTATTATATATTACACAGACCCACACGAGTACACAAATGACACTTTACAATTACTACTCTAAAGGGATTTTAAAAACACCATAAAACAAAAGATACACCATACATGACCACATTTATTGATACAAACTACATATGTTACAACCCACAGACAACATACTCCAGTAACCGATTTCAGAAAGGCACATTATGGAGAAGTTTTTGAACAAACAACTCCTTTTCAATGGCTCGCAGCTCCATTTGCCTCTCCATCTCTTGCAGTTGTGCCATCAGAGCATCATCCTTCAGCTGAGTCTCTCTAAGAATCTCAGCAGCCTTTGCAAGAGCAATCATACTCCTCACTTCTTCCAACTCCTCAACCAAAACGATCCTGTTTTCGCAAGCAACATTAATCTCCCCACATAGCCAGTAAATTTGACGAGCAAACTTTCAAATGCAAATAAATAGTTCTAGATATCCACACACAAACACTTGCACACATTCTGCATATACCCCATCCTGTATTTTCATACCTCACTAGCATTTGAATATATCTACTATTACTAAAAAATCCTTGCAACCTACAAATTTTCAAAATAACAAAGAAAGTACAAGAAGTAAATCTACAAACTATAAAATAAACATCCAGATTTAATTCAATATGATACAAAACACCAGTAGTGTTACAGCATACAGTACACAGTTAATCATACAATACTTAAACAGAGATATACAACAACATAACTACTCATAAAATGAAACGACAAACATACACCCAAGAGCATAATTATTCAACACAGACTAAATCTACAACATTCAAACCACTACAGCAACATCCTTAATACGGGACAACACCCTTAAGCTCTCAATGAACAACTCCTTTTTACGCGCGTTCAATTTCATTTCCCTCTGTAAAATCCGCAATTTCTCAACCGTTTCCTTATCCTTTGCCTGTATCTCCCTCGTAAACTCTGTAGTTTTTGCAGGCACAGGCCGCACACCGAGACTATCAAGCTCTTCTAGAAACCTATCCTTCTCTGTAACCACATTATTAAGTTTTAAAGCCACCCTGTTTATTTCACGCACAATCATGCAATCTTCACCCAAAGACCTACGACAGTAAAGAATAAACATAGGTTCCCAATGAGTAGAATTCATTGTCGACCATAACTCCCCGCAGATCTCTAACCACACCATTCTTCGCACTCTTACTAAAAAAGAATATACAACCCACACTATAAAAAACAAAGAAAAAAGACCCTTTAAATAGATACACCAAGTCAAATAGTAAAATAACTAGCTGACAATAGTCCAAATATTATAACAAAAAAGAAAGTAGCAACATCTATCGACATACTATTCATGTTCTTGCTAAATGTTCCTGTATACTACTCCAATAAATGACAACATACTCCAGTTAGCTGTTAGCTATTCCCAATCAAGCATAATTTTAAATAGTCCAAAAAGAGCCACATGCAATCCACAATGGCTGACAAAAAAGAGAGCTGCAACATCTATCACCATACTATTCCTGTTTCAACTAAATGTTTCTATATACTATTTGAATATAAAGATAGCATATATACCGATAATACACACCACAATTGACAAAAACATAGTCCAAAAAAAGTTCACATGCAAGGCCACGATGAATGAGACAAAGATTGCTGCAACACTTATCACGACACTGTTCCTCTTAGGTACATGTTCGACACTTACATATACAACAACAACATATTCCATTAGCTGTTACCTCATAAAAATGACAAATAAATGCTTACCAATAATAACACCAGTATTCCAAATCAAAATTGATTTTGCAAATATAGATATAAACAACAGTACCATATTTCAAAATAAATCCAAATAATATTATCAAAATTCTTACAAATAAATTTTTCTTTAGTCTCATAACATCATCTTTGAATAATTAATAGGACAAATTGCTT
Source organism: Tanacetum coccineum (assembly GCA_026074375.1). Lineage (NCBI taxonomy): Eukaryota > Viridiplantae > Streptophyta > Magnoliopsida > Asterales > Asteraceae > Tanacetum > Tanacetum coccineum. Next base: position 76,980 of record BQNB010009201.1, read on the forward strand.
CCCACAACCTCGCTAAACTAGTTCATCTAAATGGAAATACAATAATACTAAACATAACTAGAACACATGATACCGCCAATTAGCATTTGTATAACACATATCAATACACTCAGACATAAACAAATAAAAATTCACATAATATGCTTTCAAAATGGTTTCAACGACTAATGGTTGAAGATAATATGGTTCAGAACATGAATGTTTTTCTCAATTAACTCTGTACTACCATTTAACATTAGCTGTTAACTCTATAGGAAACCAAACCCCCCCCAAAACTTACCAGCAAAATACATAATTTTTAAACAGTCAAACATAGAAAAAGAATATTGGTACTGAATCCTGAAGAACTAAAATATAGATAATCCGCTACATAAATTTAAAACCTCAGCAACTCACAAAATAGCGCATCACGTAAGCACCTATTCACAAAAAGGAAAATACCATGCTTATCCTACAAACTTCCAAAGAGGTATACAATCATCAGAGTCGAATCAATTACGTTCTCCACCTACGCCTTTTTCTCAGCTCTTTCCACACATTCGTAACCCATTGCGATTGTACCTCCTCTTTTCGTAAATACAAATACACTCCTTATACAAGCACCTGTTCTTAAATAAACACAAAAAAGAAGCAAAACTCAAAACCACAATCAACTTTAAAAAACAAATAAACATACCACGTATCGCAAATATACCACTCAACACCACACGTCAAACACAACAGATACCAGAAGCTGCCACTAACTAAAAGAAAAAGCTGCTACTTACACATTGCAATAACATGTATCCACATAAACTTTTAGCAAGTCTAAATCAAGAATACTAGACACCACATGTTTTTTGAAAATTCATTACTGTTTTGCTTTTTCCACCTGCATAGGTCACCACAAACACAAAAATTCCCATGAATAAGATATTAGTATCTTCTATGTATACTTAAAAATGAACACCTCTAATCGACAATACATAAAGATATTAATTACAAACCACAGTATCAATTGATACAACATAGCCAACACTTAGTCACATCGCGTTTATGTGCTTCGTGTATACACAACACAACTTACACCAGTAGCAAAATTTATCATGTATCATCTTAATTGCACAGAACATGTACAAAATATTCCTAAACAAAAGAAGTTTACACAAACAATAACATTAAAACATCTTATTATATCATACAATAGACCCAACAGGTGCATGAAACACTCTGTTCCAAATATCTTACAAAACACAAAAACTAGCAACACACCGACATTAGAGATAGACTTAATCTAAGCATATAAACACCATAACCTATTTATTTAACGCAAGACAGACACCTTACAAACCACACACAACATCTTCTGTTTCCACACTCTAATAAGGTACATTTCCCACAAGCTTCTGAATGAATAGATCCTTTTCAAACCTGGATTCCATTTGACTCTCCACCTCACGTAACTGTGCCACCTAAACATTACCTATTCTTAGAGTATCAGTTTTACAAATTCAGCAGCCTTTCCGACAACAACAATTCCCCTAATACTCATAAGCTCATCTACAAAATTCCTCCTCTTCTCACAAACAATTAATATCTCCTCACGCAACCTATTAAGTTTCATTGCAATCCTTCGATCTTCATCTGCAACCTCTTGACAGAAATAGGCTAAAACATCAGTCCAGTCTGACAAGTCCACTTTGTAGCGGAGCTCTGTGATCAACGGTCGCCTACCCACAGTTCACTCTTTTAGTCTCTACAAATTCTAATAATCACCTATGTGAAAATGTTACCACTACCAACTCCTTAAATAGCCACAAGCATCCATAAATCTACCCCTCTCATCATTACAAAACAATAACTGCATGTGACTAGCCTAAAATCCAAAAACCTTTACAGTCAACCATTTGTCCATGTGCTCTTTACATCAAAAACAAAATACAACACAAATGTTTGCCTCTCTTATCCCTCTAATGCCACAATACCACATATAATGTAATCTTTTTTAAGTAGTCACACCAAATCATCGCTATTTATCTACAGCCTCTCTAAATAATGCACTTGACCAAAACAAAAGCAACTATGTGTTCTCATCGCTTTAGATAAACACTTTCTACCATAGTCACTTAAAAACCATTACACTAACATAATTAAAAACATGAAACAAGACCGCAAACATATACCAATATTGATGCTCCACACTTTGGCAAAGACATCATTACTCACTTCTCAAACAAAATATAAATCCACATATGTTGCAATTAACACTCTTTAAATAGATATAAAAAAGAGGTTTTTCCAAATCATGCAAATAAACACATAAGCATTTACTTTCCACATACACCATAAATGTCAAAACAAACCAGATACTAATCACCACCTGTAGCAAATAATAAAGTGCAAAGCACCAAAATAAGCAACTGCAGCACCATGTGAACTTAAAATGCAAAGATCAACCCACTGTACAGCATGTGAATACACCATATAATGGTCTGTAATGTCCCATCTCATAAATCAAAAGCATTATGCACTCATTCACTTTCAACTATTGTGACTCACACTAACACAACACGTGTTCTCCTAGTGTTTAATCAAACCAAAAATAAAAACATAACAAGAAAAAACCCAATAATAGTACCATTGATTTACATCACTTCACACACCATACAGACAGCCATTAAATACATATTTCTCATCTATTTTACAGCAAGAAGAATGGAAATAAGAAAAAGAACTTATATTTTGAATAACAGCCACCTGAAACTATGATTCCAAAATCCGCCGTTACGTCGTTAAATGATTTTACACACAATAACAATTCAGCAAAACAAACGTTACAACGACAATGTAATGAAATAGAAACTATATAATACTTATTAAACACAATATCACGTAACACAACAACAAAGACATATACCAAACACCAAGCTTGTTAGATCATGTCATAAAAAACATCACATATATAAAAGCAACACACTTAGTAGATAAACGACACACACATTACGCCATTCACACACTCCACGGAGGCTGCACACAACAAACAGTCTTAGCACTTCTAAGAACCATCACGCATTAGTTTCTGAACAAACGACTCCATTTCAAGAGCCCTTTGTTTCGCTTTATTTTCCAAACTCTCTAAGTGATAATCCCTACTATCCTCTTTCTCCATCATCTCCTTCAAAAACACGACGGTCTTCGCCACTATAGACACACCCGTTACATTCTTAAGTTCATGAACAAAAGCCATCCTATTTTCAAATGCAACAATCCTGTCCCCACGCAACCTATTTGTTGGATCGATTTACTGAATAGATCTTAACCTTCAGCTTGCAAAGAGTTTGCTCCTTTAGCTAATTCTAAAGCAATATAAATGAAACACTAAGTAAACACTAATGTATTATGCGATCTATGAATAATGCTAAGAAGAACAATATTGAATATCACAAAAGAACTTTTATATTAAACTTTGAATCTGCCTAGGTTACAGATTACAAACTATGATTACTATTTGATCTCTATGATCTTGTGTAGAACTATATCTACTAACTATGCCTAGGGTTCCTTTTATAGACTAAGGAAACCCTAATGAGCTTTACAAAACGCGTATAAAGATAATGCATATCCCTTTCCTATAAATATCACAGCATATCTTAACTCTTAACTAATTTTTGCTACAGACTTAAACTATTCCATAAAATATTAACTATTTAACACTACCAGTACTAACTACGATAATCCTTCTACCAGTACTAACTATGTAACTAGCAGAACTAACTACAATACACTAACAAAATTAAGTCTGTTATACAAAATTCCTAACCATCCTCCCCTAAACTTGCTTCACTTGTTAACTTCAAGTTTCTTCAGCTTGAGTTTTTGAGGATTGTATCCAAACACCTTTTTAAGTCCTTACTCCTTTATCTTTTAGTCTTTGTCTTCTACTTCATCACAGCTACCCACAACATCCAACTAAGTTTGTTTTTGTAGTTTGTGGCAAACTACCAAGCCATCAACGGATTTGATATGTCTTAACCATGAAGCCGTGTGCATGGACTAGCTATGCTTCATTGAAATAACAAAGGTACATTGATTAACCTATAATTTTTAAGCAACTATCAGCTATTATGGGATTTGGAGATCTCTTTTAACCAGTAGCCGTTGCCTTTGGAGTAGCCAATTGCTTTGGTGCAGTAAAGCTATGGTGCCATTGATTTACATACAGTATTTGTAAACTGTCAACCATTAACGGATTTGAGAAGTCTTTACCAAAGTCGTTTACTTTTGACTAGCCAGTTCTTATGCCTATTAAGCATGGTGAACTGATGACCATTTGTTGTGTGGTGGTTAGCCAACACCCAAACCCTTCTCACTTCCATTATAGTCCATAGTTTCCAAAAATATGCTCACTGCTACTGAGAGACTCATCACTTTCTTATCCCAGCTTGCTTCTCAATCATCTTCAAGAGTTGATAACAAACTTCATCCATTGTCCCACTAAAAAAAAAAACGCCCTTTCATCCTTAGCATCACTTTGGAGCAAGCATCTTTTGACAAAGGGATATTTTCTATCGTGGCTAACATATATATAGTAGATGCATCCAATGTTAGGCAGTGTACAACACAAGTAGGATAGTACCTCCAATTAATTATCTTCTGTTGAAGTGGCAAACTCCAGATTGCATCATCACTAAGAGGTGGATCAAACATGGTCTTGAGATCACCCCAAAGTACTCTGTCATACATCTCTTCTGGTCTATTTGCCCCATACTTCTTTATTACCAACTTGTACAACTCTACAAGCTCATCTCTTGAAAAATCTTTAAGTATAGCTCAAAAACTCATATAAGTTTTATCAGAACCATCATTTCTATGATCTGATAAGCAGCCTTTTGACTTGATTGATAAATGATCTTCCAATTAACAATAGTAGGAGGTTTTGTAGCAGTTTGAATAACATCTACTCCAATCTCTAATTCTGATGAAGTATCTTTGACTTGATCTTTCACATATGCTTCTCTTTCCTTGTTGAACTCATCTTGTGCAGTCTTATCAATATTTATTCCTTTTCTTGCCTTTTGCTTCCTTCTCATTCCTATTTTCTTAACTGGCACTTCAACTTCTTCTTCCTTCACAACTTCATCATTTCCCTTTGTGATTGAAGCATCCTCAATGTCAATCTTTTATTTCTTTAAAGTTTCTTGTTCTAGCTGTAATCCATATCTTTTCACTCTTGCTTCAGTTTCCATGGGCACAAAACTTTCAATACTCTTCATCAGCTTTCAAATTTAACTTCAACTCTTAAAATAAAGCTTCTTCATTGAGACCGTTTCCATGAACTCAGATTCTTGATGAAGTTCTCATGTGTTCTCTTTTGTTGTGCTTGTGGTCATTGGCTTACTTCTTTAGCTTAAAGCTTTTTGTTCAATATAGAACTTTCTATTCTCATTTATCATTTCCCAACCAATCTTTTTTGCAAAATCAACATAGCTTATACTTTCCCCTTGAAGACTCTTGACTACCTCTGTATTAGCTTCCAGTTTTGCCCTAATGGTATCCCAATCTTCTTCAGTATAAAATTGTGCAGCTTTTTGAACTTCAGCCTTCCTTTTTAGTTGTTGTTCTGACAATTCTTGTTCTTCCTGCACTCTTTTGGCTAACATCTTATCTAAATGAATCTGTTTTGCAACTTCTTCATCCATTTGAGCTTGCAATCTTATAGCCTCTTCCAATCCAGCTTCTTCTTGTCTTATTTGTTCTTTAGTCTTATGAGTAGCCTGGATATCCTCTTCAACCATCTGAGCTTTTCCTTCTCTTTGACCCTTTTTAGGAGAATGAATTATACTAGAAGTACTAATTGATGTTCTACTAGTATCAACTTTAGAACTACCAGTATTAACGTCTTTAATACCAGAATTAATCTCAACTCTGCCAGTATTAATCTCAAATCTGCCAGTATTAATCTCATCCTCAACATCCAATTCAGTATTAATCTTTTTAGCCATAGACCTTGCTCTCCTCCTGTATCTCTTGCCCTTATCAGTCGACTTTGCTTTACTAACACTTTAAGAAGCAACTTTTGACAAAGTTTTAGCTGCCTCCAAGATTGTAGGACTAATTTCTTCTTCTTCTTGAGCCTCCCCTGAAGCTTTTGTAGGAGTAACAAAATCTGTTGACTTCTCTTTCATGGATTCTCTAACCAAAGATACTAGAGAATCATCATTAATATCCTGTATTATCCTCCCCTGATCCTCTGGTTCTTCACCCTCTGATGCAGACATAATTACTTTCTTGGATTTCCTCTTTGAAGCTTTTTCCAGAGATTTCACCTTCTTTACCAATTTGAGCACAACATTCCCTAAGGTCTGTTTGGTGTCCTTCAACTCTTTCTCCAAACTAGTAACCCTGGTCACCAAGCTAGTACAAGTACTCATTAATTCTTTGAGTTTATACTGCCTAGCACTTTCCTGATGTGTTACTTCAGGAGCGGTGCTTCATCTGACCTATGTGGTGAGAATGAGGTGGTGAGTGATGTGGGAATAGGTGGTGGATGAGGGTGGTGGACTGATGTGGTGAATTGGAGGAGGTGAATTGATTGTGGTAGGGATAGTGATGGGTATTGGATTAACAGGTGTGGATGCGGTACAGCTGTTTGGCTGATCCTTTTACCTTGATCCGTACTAGCATCCTCCAACATATCAGGCAGCAATGTTACAATATCCCCGCATAACCCCTTTCCATGTTCAAAAAGCTTTTTGTTAAAGTTGGGGCTAATACTTTCCTTTATGTCATTGATTAATGTCCAAAATAATATGTAAAAATCTGATACATAAAAATTTTTTATTACTCTCCAAGTTTATGGACCATTCCATCAAAACATTTAGAAAAATTATAAACCCTATTACTAGATAGACAGATTAATGCAGTAGCAACAGTACTACCAAATTGATCCCATCCACCAGGACTAGGCTTAAGAGTGGTAAAAATATGTAATAAAAATTTCCGTTGGGGTGTAAAATTCTTTTTCCAAAAAGTTAATTTACCCTCAGTAACATACCCCAATGTGGCTAATCCAGCATATATTTCAGCATCAGATAAATTATGTATTCCTGTTGCATCTGCCAATTGAAGTTTACTTTTGACAGATACCTCAGTAATAGTATACTCTTTAGAGTCTATAGATGCTACTAATTATTGAGTCCCATTAGCAAGTGTTCTGACTGTGACAGTTTGCCAGAACTGTTTGACTAGGGAGTCATAGATAGTAGGATTATGAGTTAAGGCATACCCGAGAGATGTACCTTTAAGAAAATCCACTACCTCAGTGAAACCAACACTTTCATTTGGTTTCTTCAGAAAAGCGACCATATTATGCTTGTCTGAGTACTTTAGATTGGCCATATGAACACGTTGTTGAACAAAAGTTGTAAGAATTCAAATTCTAGTGTTGGGTTTGATACGAGTGAATGACTAAGTACTGGTAGAGAGAGAGAGAATTGAGTTTTAATCGATGAATAACAGGTTTCTTATTGGACCGACTGTAAAATAAGTTTCTTTAGAGCAAAGAAAGATATTTTATAGAATAAAATGCAGTAATTATCCAAATAGAAAACCTATCTTAGAAGTATGCGCCGTAAAAATCTCTAACGGTAATATTTAAATAAGAAAAATCAATTTTCCCTCACCAGCACCAACGGTCATCTACCAGACTTAACATTAGCCTACCAGTACTAATAAAGTCTACCATAATTAACTTATAGACTACCAAAATTAACTTATAGACTACCAGAATTAACTCTAGTACTTAGTACTTACAGACCATATATGTGTAGAATTTGCAGTACAGCTTCTATCCATCCTCCAATCCATGCTTATCCTGAAATAGTCAGTCAAAACAAGAAAAAATGCTACAATATATATCATTAACTAGAACTAACTATTCCCTAACTACCAGAATTAATACCCTAACAGTATTAATTTTTAACTAGAAATACTTACTACACTTTACAAACTTTACAATTTTAACATCCCCTCAAATGTAGCTATAGATTTAACATTCCAATGCTCACCACTAAGGAAGTTAAACTGGTGATACATCAAATCCTTTTGGGTGAGAAGGTCTGCAACATTATGGATCAGTGTTGTCTTGATAAACTCTATTAGTCTCTTTCTCTTAACTATCTCCTTAGTAAAATGGAATCTAATCTCAATATGCTTGGTCTTAATGAGCAACAAGAAATTCTTGATACACACTTATGTGCTCGTCAATATCAATATGGATTATTGGTGTTCATGTAATTGAAACCATAATCCATCATCTATTCGTTCCATAATACTTGCCCTACAACAATTTGCAGCTGCAACAGTCTGCCTCAATAAGCAGAATTTGCCATAATAGTTCTGCTTCTTGCATCTGCACAGATATCATTCTTCCAAGAAATTGACATCCACCTGTTGTTGATTTTCTGTCAAGGCTGGCTCCTCCATAATCACTATCTGAGTAAGCTTCAAGTTCAAAAGGTGAATCCCTAGGATACCATAAACCTAATTTGGGTTGATGTTTGAGGTACCTAAAAATCCTTTTTACTGCATTTAAGTGTGAGGCTTTTGGAGTGACTTGAAATCTAGCACAGGCACAAACAGCAAACATGATGTCTGGCCTTGATGCAGTCAAATACATTAGAGAGCCAATCATAGACCTGTAGACATGTACATCTACATCTACACCATCTTCATCCTTGACCAGTGGTTTATTAGACTCAATAGGAGTAGTAGCTGTTCTGATGGACAAAAAATCAAACTTCTTTAAGATGTCAGCTACATACTTATCCTGACTAATAAAGATTCCATCAGGTTATTGCTTCACTTGAAGTCCCAAAAAGAAAGTGAGTTCACCCATGGAACTCATTTGGAATCTTTTGTGCATACAGTCTTCAAACTCTGTACATATAGAGTTCTTTGTAGAACCAAACATAATGTCATCCACATACACTTAGACTAACATAATGTCACTCTTTTTCTTCTTGATAAACAATGTTTTGTCTATGGTACCTCTTCTGAAACCATTTTCCATCAGAAAAGAAGAAAGTGTCTCATACCAAGCTCTAGGAGCTTGATGTAGACCATAAAGAGCTTTGATAACTTTATAGACTTTGTTTGGATGAGCAGGATCAACAAATCCTAGAGGTTGATGGACATACACCTATTCTTCAATAGTGCCATAGAGAAATGCACTTTTAACATCCATTTGGTAGACAGTAAATCCCATGTATGATGCAAAGGCTAAAAATAACCTAATTGCCTCAATTCTGGCAACAGGTGCAAAAACCTCATCATAATCTATACCTTCCTCCTGTCTAAACCCTTGTGCTACAAGCCGTGCTTTATTTTTCACAACAATACTTCTCTCATCCCTCGTATTCCTGAAGACCCACTTTGTGCCAATTGCCTTTTTCCCATATGGCAAATCAACAAGTACCCAAACCTTCTGTAGTTTGAACTGAAGCAATTCCTCTTGCATTGCTTCAACCCAGCTTTCATCTTGTAAGGCTTGTGATATAGTCTCGGGTTCTTCTTGAGAGAGAAAACATGCAAACAAACCATTTTGATGATCCTTATGATTTGTTCTGTTTTGTCTGTGAATGTAACTTACCAAGGCTTGTTGTGCTGAAGAAGCCTTTTGAGTCTTCCCTCTTGTTTGAACTGCTGATGTAGGATATCCTAGAATTTGTTCTTTTGGATGATCCTTATTAATTCTGAGTGTGAGAATAGGACTGACAGCAATGGTGTTATTCATGTTGTTGAAATCAGCCACTACACCCACATCTTCATCATCATAAGCTCCATTGAATATTCCATCATTTGGGAGAGTATCAGAAGTATCTTCCAAGTCAGGCATATTTGGATCAGTGGGTGAATCAGCATTAGGGAGAGTAGATGCATCAATAGGTATTTTGCCTCCAAGATAGACAAATGATGATTCACCGGCATTTACATCTGTATGAGTACTAGCAGTACTAACATATGGTATGTTAGACAATGACCTATCAGTACTAACATGGTTAGTACTTGTAGCTTGAGCTGCCTTCTTTTGAGATGCAATTCTTCTCTTTTCTTCTTTAAAGGCTTGTCTTAAAACATCATCCATAGCTTTAGCAACCAATTCTTGAGTAACCATCATCTCAAGTTCATCTTGCAAGACTTGTTCATCTTCTGGCATCTGATGTTGTCCTTCCTTATCAATAACATCTTCTGAATCTTATATATCCTTGTCTGAAGAAGCATTTTCAAAAGGTTTTTCTTGTGCAACCTGAACAACATCCTTTACTGGAATCCTTGTCCTATAAGGTTGTAGTGGAAGCAGTATGTATTCCTGAGTAGGTCCTTTATCTTTTCCTGATGAACCTGCAACATAAGAATCTTGTATACCTCCTTTGGGATCACTTCCAAAAGCCATAAAGCCTCTATTGAAATCTTCATAGTCTGAAAGATAAGCTTTGTTGCCAGTCATATGGCT